>JACJUY010001537.1:0-37407 GCA_014220935.1 Platorchestia sp. MABIK | reverse complement strand
TTTGAGATCGTTGGTCGCACTTCGCATTGTCCACGTTTGAGATCGTTGGTCGCTCTTCGTCATGTCCACGTTTGAGATCGTTGGTCGCACTTCGCTCGCAGTGTCCGTGTTTGAGATCGTTGGTCGCACTTTGCAGTGTCAGTGTTTGAGATCGTTGGTCGCACTTCGCAGTGTCCGTGTTTGAGATCGTTGGTCTCACTTCGCAGTGTCCGTGTTTGAGATCGTTGTTCGTACTTCGCGGTGTCCGTGTTTGCGAGCACAGCAGCACAGCGAGGCCCGACCTGGTCACTCCCAGCCGAGCTGCAGCAACGGTATTCGCAGCTGAGCTCTCCTCATCGCCGCAAAAACTGGAATGGTGGCTCCAGATGAGGGGACGGTGTGGGGGTGTCCCCCGCGGGGGGTGTAGAGAGCTACTTGCTCTGCGCTGCTGTCCTTCGTCAGCCATCGCTGTGTATATCCTCCTTCGTCAGCCACCGCTGTGTATATCCTTCGTATTCCACCGCAGTGCACATCACCCTTCATCCACTACTGCTGTATACAACCTCTTCATCCGCACCACCGTGCATCTCCTTCGTTCGCCACAACTGTGCGTATTTCCCTTCGTGTGCCACACTAAATTCCTTCATCCACCGCTGTGTATCTCCTTCATCCTCCATCACAGCGTACAGTTCCATTCATCCGCGCCGCTGTGGATAACCCTCTTCCTTATACGCATACTTACAGCCGTTATTCTTCGTCGCTCTTGCGCAGACCGAATGAAGGGGACGCCTAAGTGTACCTGGCAAGATACTGTCCACTCTTCACGGCTCTTTTCGTATAGTGAAAAGTATGCAGTACACCGTATTTATTTTCATAATCTTTTACCTTGACTTCAATTTATACTTTGTTGACAAAAATCAAGTCTCCAGTACATCAACAAGTAGTCGCATTTTTTTGCGTGGTACGTGCCTTCGCAGGTTTCCAGCGATACAGTAACATGAAAAACGTTCTCATTCTTCAAGAACCTCGCATCATGATTTTAATAGTTTTTACCATTCCTTCTTTAGAAAATGCTACATTATTTCTCTCTCATATCAGTTCATCATTTCTCCGACGTATCTTAATGCATGTGTACTACAAGAATTTGCCAGCATTCATTGATTACAGCTACATTTACTAATTCTTGCAGTACTATTTCTAATACCATTGCGATATAGGTTAAAAATATAAAGCTACTGCGAAGTTCATCTCCATATAACCTGCTATGAACAGAAATAAAGTATCGTCCAGACAGAAAAACGCAAAGGTCTTTTTATTTTGATCTTCCACTTCGCTTTTCTCCCTTGGTCATGGTGCAATTTTGACAAGATGTGTTGTCGTGACTCAGGCCAGCAGCGCGTACAAATATTCAGATGCTGCTACCAGGAGCTACGGTAAGTAAAAAATACATTACCATATCTCAAAATGCATATTTGTTTTCACATTTATTAGCATATTTGTTTTCACGGTTAATGAGCACCACGCTCTACAAACCCCCCAGACAGGTTTATTTACTGCAATGTAAAAGGTGAAATTACTAAAATTATATTACTCTGTCTTTGTCCTTAAGAAGTTCACCGCGTACTATCACTTTGAGTGGCACTTCCGTTGACGAAATTACTTTTTTCTCAAATTTACAAGTATCTAGGATGCATGCGTACTTGCTACTATATTTTCACATCGTAGTTCACGAGCGTGAGTGGGTGGAGTAGAGTATTTTTCAGCGCTATGTGGAGATGAAAAATAGATAAACAAAACGTGTTAAAGTTACGCATATGTTTTAAATTTACGTTATCTAACTTGTTCAATTCGTATGAAACATATTTGCCGTAGGAGATTTGGTTACATCATTACCTGTTGTACCGTATTTTGCCTAAGCTCGCCGACCGTAGAATCTCTGGAAGACTTGAACAAAGATATTTTCATCAGTTCACCCATCTCGTGAGGGCATTAAGTCAGTAGCTTATCAGTTGTGTTGCGCTTTGCTGTCCTGTAGACCAGGCCTAAACACGTCACGCTGATTACGCATAATTTGGGTCCAAGAACAGCGAGCCTGTCATTGAAAGCAAACAAGAGAGAGAGAGTCATGAAGCATTGCCTTCAGCTCAGATATTGTTGTAGTAAGCATCTTTCTTCACTTGCTCTTGTAAAGCGCCGCTACTTGCTTTCTCGAATCCTATTAAATAGCTGCTATTCTGTGGTGCAGAGTGTTTAGACATATGTGCGCGCGAATATTTCGTGTACGCGCGGTATTTTGAACATGCGATCATGATCTTCACGCTCTTAAATGATACTAACTCTCATTTTTTCCATGCTGTTAACTGATGCTCACTTTCTATTTATTTTTATCTTGGTTCAGTACCGTTTGATATGTTTTTAATTTACAAGAATGCTTGAATAGAAACGGATGTTCTTGCAGGAATTTAACCGAAGAAAAACATAGGCGTGTGAGAGAATATGAAACAACCGATATACTTCAAAATCTAGAAAAAATGAAGCTTTATCCTTAACGTGAAGCTTCGAAACAGTTCGACTGTATATCAGACATAGTTCATTTACCAAGTACAGTAGAGATCAAGTAGTCCATTCGTTATCGCACTCCACATCGTCCAGATTCTGTACGCTCCCAACTGACTGAAAAAATTAACGCCACCGCAGAGACAAGCAGAGCTTTCGTGTCTGAAGAAGAGGCAGCAAACCACAAAGGATGCCATTTACCACGCTGTAGAGATGAATAGGTGTGTGGAACAAAACCTAATCTGTAGTTCCAGTAAAGGTAAATTAAACCGTTATTTATTTCAGGCTCCGGTATCGTACATCAAATCGTCCGAAGAGTTTGTGAACACAGATTATCTCAGGCCAAAATTTGTCTGCTTTTATCGCGCGGTCTCTCCAGAATCCAAGCAGCTACGAGTGGGAAAGCGTTTTCGCTCGACTCAATCACTTAAGTCAGGAGTGTTATTGGATCCATTAAACATCAATTATAATCTAAACCTTACAGTCGTAGTAACTTATTCCAAGATATCCTATCACTTTTATATTTCAAAAGTTAGAATTCATAAATGCTTCCATTCAATAGTTATTAGTACGGGGTCTTTTCTATTTATGTTTCGTACACTAGTTCATAGACAATCATATCTTTGATATCTCTATTGAAATCCTAACAAAAGTATCCTTACGTATCAAGTATAGATCTGGAAGACGCTGAGTCCAGATTAAGGCTTTTCTAATAACTGTTGATTTTTGGTCTGCAAATTGAACAAAAAGAATTTATAAATAGGTTATAAATGAAGAGAATTTATAAATATGATTTCTAAGTGTAGCTGATACTCAAGTTCACATGTTCATTTGATTTTTTTTACCCTCGTTTGTTATAATAAATTCGTTTTATTATTTAGGTCATCTTGACTCAATTCAAATCATTCGACTACACTTCAAATAATTTGAATTGACTTGAACACACTTTTCATAATTACAATATTGATTTGATTGAAGCACTAAAGTGATCAAAATATGGGCATGCACTTCGTGAAAAAGACGATCGTCCTCGTGTTGCTCGTCCAGTAAATTAAAATTTGCAAAATATTAGGTTTATGACCTTTTAGTCATACTTCATTTTGCTATCGTATTTTCATATCCTCACAGACTGATGAATGAGGTGCGTCGGCGTGGTCTCTCGAAAATAATTGTACCGGTCGACAGCTGTAAACACTGCTTCAAAAAGTACTAAAAAGGCTATCGTATTTTCAATGCGAAGGTGTCAGTCAAACTCACTGAATACCATACTTTACGCTCGTACGAACGAGGAAACCCTTATCTGAAACTAAAGGGTGGTTTGGTGCGTGCGCTCAGCGTCATTTGGGGTAGCACAAGAAAAGTTATTTAAAAAAATACGAAATCGAAAGTAGGGTGATGGTGACTACGAGAAAAATCGTGACAGAGAGTCGAACAGTTATTAAAGCTTCGTAATTTTGTCGAAGACTCCTGTACAATACACCTACACTCAACGTTGGATGCCCGGCTAGAGACACAATTATGTACGTGATGTATCTATAGAACGCATGCACAGTGCTTTTCATTGTGCTCTTAATGTAGTAGGGTAACCTTACGGTAGAAAAACAGGTTCGCTCAGGAGTGATATTCCCAACTCCACAATAACAAATAGCTTGATTTGCACCACCCCAAATCTTCGGTAAAGGGGCAAACACAGGGTCAATTTCGCTGCACGAAACGACAAATAACCCCCCTAACAAGCTTTAACAGAATTTGAACAAAAAATCTAGCTTCTTTTATGCATTAATATGTGATAGTTGTTGTTTTTTCAAGGAAAAAGTTTACTTTTAAGGAGTTATTATACTTTTAGATTCATTTCCTAGTTTATTTGTTGCATGAATGTAAGAAATAAAGGAAAAAATATCAAGTTGCTTCACTTACTACAACTGCTGGCTGCAGGAACCAAAGTGCACTGAACACACAGCCTACACTAAACCTCTTTGTGTTGTCCTACGTATTTGTCGGTGATGCTTGTGTTAAGTCAGTAAATTAAATCTCCCATTATTTTATAACAATTTTAATTTACTCTTTAAATAAGACGGAGGTGGCAAGAAACCCTCACAGCAACTCACAAGAATCTCGTCGTTGTTTTTGTGTACGGGACTTTTAGGTACCTCACATAACACAAGTTCTTTCTTTGCGCCAAACGATTTTTTATTTCGGCGTACAAAAAGACCCTGATCCAATTAATGTCTACTCCTACGCTTGTCCTCCAGAAATCAGGTTCAAGTAAAACACACACACAGAATTAATCATGCCTGAATGTTGGCCATGTTTAGCAAGGAAAGGTTTTGTTCAAGCGTGGTGCTAAGTTAGGTTAGGTCATGATCCAACAATGCACAACAATCCAAAATTTAAAGAGCGCTAGAACATGGGCCCTGATCTGCTAAACTACTTCAATTCTAGACACTGATACAAACGTATTGAGCACATCAAAAATAAAGACATTCGACAATGCTCATTAAAGTCATTAATGTGTTGGGAATATTTACTTAGATTAGTGATTTCATTGATCACTGCAATCTGATTGCTATAGAACAACTGAAATTGTATGATGGACGCATCAGCGATACACACTTCACAAACTCTCAAATTTCCCCTACATTAAGCATACAAATGTGGACATCAAATAAGTTAACCCATTCTGGTAATCGTCGTGATTTAAATGAAAACTTTGCACCCGTTCAGTTGTGAAGCCGGTCTCACAGATAAGCTTCCGAGTTTTTCCAGATGACCGTGAAAAAAAATTCTATAGTCGCAGGAAAAATATGTAGATAAATACACGACGGCCATTGTTATAGATAAGGCCACCCTTGACTCTTTGGATCTTGCTGTAGATTTAACAAACTAGTGCACGCGTATTTCCACAAATTGTACATTTCATTAAGTAAAACCAAAGACTTGTTCTTGAAAACTTCTTAATTAAATAAACAGAAGACACAGTCTCAGGTCCCGCATCAGCAGGCAGCGTGTATTATAATTATAGAACATCCTCCCATCGCGAACTAAGTTCGAAACAAAACAAAAGAAGTGTTGTTTTGTTGACGCAAATAAATATATTTATCTGATGAAAAGAGCGATCAAATCTATAGAGAGTGAGCGTAGCATGAATGTAATAAATATAGCTGTAGTATAAATAAAATTTACAAATATGCATGCAAAGCTGCGTACTGGAGTTTAAAAAGTTAACTTGCGGAATAGATAACATTAGATTCTTTGTAATTTTGCGTCAGCGTCCTCAAAAGAATTTAATTTTAGTTGAAGGTGTTGTTCATTCGTAAACACTTGTTAAACAAACTGTTAAAGTGCGTATCCTTTTTCCATTCGACTGCTCCATATTTAGGTTAGTGTAATTTGCTAACGAAACTTGATTAATGTAAATAAATTACAATTCAATAATAAAAATTTCAAGTCATTATGCATTATGGCACCCAGTTTAGAGGGTGGCAGTATTGTGAAGACAAACGGAGCTGTGAAGCAAGAAACACATTGTATTATTATGTAACGAAAAATGAAATTATCTAGCAAAACAAAACTATTTAGGTATATACACGAACTTGGAATAAGGTTTCTACTATGTATACCCGGGTACAAAGTAGTTGGATCGTGTACCTGCGCTGAGAGTTTATTCTATGTATAACAATTAATAACGTTGCTAAACTTTGCTTGTTTCCTAGCTTCGCAGTCATCGTTGTTCGGTAGCAATATTTAGTAAAATTCAGCATTCTGCGTTTGGTGAAAATTCAAATAATAATTGACTACCTATGTTTATATCGCAGATAATTCAAATTCAAATTTGCGAAAGATGATAAAACTGATCTCCGTTAGTCTCATGAGCGCTGGATATCTGCTTAAATCCACGCTGATTGACTATTCGGTTGGGGGAAATACGTCGCTCATCAAATATAAATTTTTGGAGCTCATGTCCGTCCGTATACAGAGTACTCCTGTAAGTTTGCCACATTCACTATTTCTTTTATTATCAAATCGAGTCGCTCAAACACGCATTCTATACATCGCACATGCGAAGTAAGCGAAAGAAACGTAAGAGCAGCAATTAGAAATAAACAAATACATGGATTTTGACTTTAAGGACGTCGCAGACACACGCACTAACCAAGCAAGCAGCAACTGTGTGTTATCATTTAATTAATTATCAGCTCAGAAGTTTTTGAAAAAAATCGCCACAGCTTTTTCATCGTGATAAGCTGTATTTTCTCAACAATAGATTCAATTTTTTGACTTATAAACGAAAGGGAGCGGATGACAGATTTGTTATATGATTTGAATGGTATCTATGATTGCAAGCAAGCAAGCAGATTCCAATTGTAATAACATAGGAGAAACTACACACACACAAAATATATATTTATAAATTTATGGAGACACCTGGCGTTTTATTATTTAGTGTTGATTGTAATTTATCAACGATATTGTTAGCATTGTTTAACGTCATCTGAGTGATCATGCCGCAAAAATGTAGGAAATCAAAAGGAGGAATGCTGCGAATTAAACAGTTCATTTGAAAACAGTTTCACGGATGAGCTACATCTATATACTTGGACACAAATCCGTCATTTAAGATGGCGCATTAGGTTTTATCAAACCAACATTCTGTGTAGGTACTTAAAATATTAATACGGGAAAAGTTAGAGGAGGGAAACCTATGTACAAGGTACCTTAATCAGACACTCTCCATTGTTCGAGTGACTATGCAGAGCATAATGTGATTTTTTGAACATTCATAAATATCAGCCCAACTGAATTTGGTATATGCCTTACAGAACATTATCAAATGTCGTCATTTTTGACGGATCGTGTGCACCATATAGTTTTACGTCTAAAAACAAAGTTTTGATCAATTTCTTCTATGATTGAACTCAAAGTAGAATGTAAAGGGTGATAAGCAAAAAACTGAGCAAGTAAATCAATAAAGAAATCTGACTTTCTGCTGCATACAATTATTTACTTTGAGAGCGATATTATTGTATAACTCAGAAAATTTCACATCAAAGACTTACTCAATTTTTAGCAAATTAAAAACATCAACGATCGATTTTTTTGCTGACTGACGATGACCAACGGATCGAGAGTGTGAATACCTTCCATTAAATAAACAACGTACATACAGCTGCACTGAATGATGCATACATCATTTCTTACGAAAACTGCGATAAATTGAAAGGTTATAAGTTCAAATATTCGACACGATGAATTTGTTACAGTACGATTGCAACATTATTTTCTGACGTCCTGACTGTTTAAGACGTCCAGAATTTACGTTCTGTGATGCACAGCAACACTATGTAGTTTCGAGCGAGTTAATTGGTCGGTCTCACATGTGCACTGCATACAGTGTTCTCTCTAAAATCCCTCACATATCTCACGGCAACTATCTCGTAACTGTCTGATATCTCCTTAAAATTTATCACTACGATGAATGGTTGATTAGTCGTTCATAGCTCGACGAAATATTTGAAAGAACAAAAGAGTGAGTAGAATTGCAAAAGTTTCAAGCAGGTTAAATAAGAGAGATTGTGCTACAAATACGTAAGTTCCGTACATGGTGTTGTGGTTCCGTATCATTGTAACGGGACTACATGGTAAAGTTTATTAAAGTGGTCTTATTACTGTTGAAATTCTGTCTCTTATGCTTAAAGTGCCTAAAGTCGAGATCAGCTTGAGTCAAACTAGTGCATAGCCCGTTAATATACGGTTAATACCATATCTTTGGTTTTTGAGAGAAAAACCGATCTAATTGTTCGGCATCGATCTGAAGAATTTCATTCCTTCTTTCTTGAGTTTTTAAATTCTCTCGTTCCACTCGATGATGTTCAGCGTCATGCCGAAGAATTTCCTCGCTTCTTTCATGTGCTAAGCTCTCTCTAGCTACTCGGTGTTGCTCTGCATGATTCCGTAGAATTTCCAAACGCCGTTCAAGGGTCAATTTAGCTCTAGCTTCTCGTTGGCGAGCAGCATTGCATTCGTCTTGCCATTTCGCGTCGTTCATCCGGTCGTCTTCCGCGTTTTTCTTGCTGTCGAAGTCTTGCTACTTCTCTCTTGCGGTTGGACACATTTCTATCCATGGTGACCTCTTTTGCAGGAATTTTCATCTGAAATGTCATCTATTATCTCTTCAAAGCTTTTCAAGAAAATCACAATTTCGAAAACAATAACTCAAGTTCCAAAATCTTGGGCCTTATACTAAGTGGTTGCCAGGTTACTGGTCAAACGAATTTAAAACATTTCTATTCGCATTATCAATTAAAATATCAAAGCAACATCATGAATTTCAACAGAGAAAGCACCAAAAAATTCTATTTGTAAAAATAAAACGATTGCGGATTCTGGATTCCATAATGCAAGTGAAAGGGAATTGAATCACCGCAGAAAAATAATGCAATAGAATAATTTCTTGTATTTCTTAAGCTTTATCCTTGTTGCTATCAAAGCTATCGATTAGAAGAGGGGGTCACACGGACGGACGGACGGACGCGGCTCTTATTATTATAGTGATTACACCTAATCAAAATAACATAACGAAAACTTCATTGTAGCAAAAGATAAATTATAAATTATATTATCTATCCCTGTATAGTAAAACGCCAGGTGTCTCTTAAATAATTAGATAGATAAATAAATATAAATAAATAAGTAAATTTAGATATTTTTAGTGCCTAATTTGTCCCGTAATTACAAAGGGGCAGGTGTCTACACTTTACACAGTTGTTGCTTAATTGGTTGGGTGGTCCGTCTCTGTCACGCTCTTTAACACTCTGACCGCAACGTGCGCCACCGGTGGCCACAGGTGGGATTTTCATAATGCTGCTGACCGACCAGTAGTCATAAAGTCAGTTTTCATGTAAACTTAATTAAGCCTAAATGAGGGCATGATCCAGTTAATGATTGCTATTTTCAAAATTTCCTGTAACAATTGACTTTAAATTTGAGTTGAAAATTGAATTTCAGTTTTACTAATTGCGGTCAAAGTGTTAGGGATGCTTAATGATCGTCTCTGTGATACGAAAAATATTTTAATAGCGGGTGCTATTAGGATGGATATATTTGTCATCCACATCTGCAAGATTTGAACTCTCCCGTGAATTTTGTACTGAAATTCTTTAACTTGTCAAATGAAAAGCATACCCATCAAGCAACACTTTTTGAGTTTGAAAATTTGTTACATGAACAACTTGATCCCACAAATCACGAGGAGTCTATTTAATTTGTAGAAATATATCATGCGAATTACAAAACAGCGATTCTTTGAAGGTAATACGGAGTACAAGAGCCATACGCATGACATACAAAAGAAAAATCTAGTCTCATTTTCTGTTTATAAAATCTCAATTGATTTTTCCCTTTATTGCACTTTTCATTGAACACAAGAGTTGCGTTTTTCATTGAACCGGAAAGCTTGGCCTGCATTTCAAGTGCTGAGATACTGACATAGAGGAAGTTGCATACGCGTCTCAGACAGACAGCCTCAAGCGCCGCTTCGTACAAGCGCTCTCCGTGCTTCATCAGGTGTTATGGGCTCTGATTATATGTGTACAGTAGCAGAGAGAGGGAACGCACCTCCCTCCTATTTTTTACGCACCTCTAACTTTCGTTTTGACACATTTCTAATCACCAAAAAAAAATTTACGGAGCTCCACAAAGACCATTATATGCTATTTTTCTTATTTAAGAGAGTACTCGTGGTGTCAAAAATGACGATTAAAGCTCTTCTACATGAATCTAATTTAAATAAATGAGTCGTATTTCATTTGATGTATTTAAAAAACACGTTAAAACATTAATTACTTTCTCATATTGCCTGAGCAACTGAAAATGTGCGTGTGTGTGTGTGTGTTTGGCGTCTCTCCGCTAAAGGTTTAATTCTCGCTTAATTTTCCCTGTACTATTCTATCAGATGCGCACCCAAAAACAAACTTTTTAATACGAATAAATTGCTATTCAGTATGAAAATGACACCATTTTAGTGTCCAGACATCCACTTATTAAGAATATCAAGTGAATATAAAAAGAGAATTAAAATGTTATTGAGAGAATCGTGATTGAGCTATCAAGAATTTATTTCCATTTATTTTTAGTTCATTCCGCAAATTTCGGGATTTACAGCACATGTAAGAGTAGCAGAGGAAGCAACCAAGCAAGCAACAAGGTTAGCTTGGACTACGTTTGGGAATAGCTGATATCAACATATATAATGAAATAAATTCTTCTATCTCATTTTCTCAGCAGTTATTTCCTAATATAAGTGAGCAACACAGTGAACAGTTTTCAAGTTTAATCCCTTATTTATTCCTCGCTTTAAACGGGAATAAATATTGCCATTAGTTACTCACGCTATTAACATCATTTCACAGAATTTTGTATTAAAATTGATTTAGTAACGATCCATAGTTAGCGTGCTATCAAGACGCTAAAGCTTACGATGACCTTTCAAAAATCATTTCCCTGTTTGCCATTACACTATGTTTCCTCATGGTTCAACGCAAATTGCTTGCTATCACCCACTATTGGCTCGTCATTAGCACCGCGTCCCGCTCCACAACGTCACAAAAGATAAGGACTCATTAGGTGAGTCAGCCTATGGTCTTGCGGCGGTCATTCACCTCAGCCTCCATCATAATTTGTTCAATGAGCTCACCGCTGAGCTGCTGTCAATACATCGCAAGGGAGCCTCAATAATGGGCTTGTGTAATGCACACGCCCATCTCCATTTAGGGTGGGACGCCTTCGATAACAGTCTCCCATTGAAGACCGTTACTATATTTCAAGGTCACCAGCACGAGCGTTCATGAGAACCCTGATCAGTATTCATTCACAAAAGCCATTAATTTGGCCGTCACAAGGGCGCAAGTAGCCAGAAAAAGTCCCAACTAATACAGATAAAAGAGCTCGGCGGCAATTACAGCACCAAGCGCAGCTTGACCACACACTAACATGAAACAACGTCGACAACTCGCTGCGCAATTAAATGTCTGTGTGACAAACGGGGTGATAATGCTGTCAAACAGCTGTTAAGCAGACCTACCACATCGTTTGTTGTGCTGATCTCTCACACTTAGGAACCCGCCATGGTATTCCTACGGGACTACAAAAAGTGATCATCTGGCGCGAGCTCTGCATGGAAGCTCAATAATTCAGACCCCGCGCCGTGTAAATAAAGGCCTCTTGGAGATAAAATAGTGGTAGTCTCAGATCAAAAGCGGATCCCTCCGACAAACGTGGCCTGGTCAAGGAAGGCCCAAATCCGACAGAGGAGCTTGACGTAGTTGTGTCATATTTCATCGTCCGATCTACAGGTCACTTCGCTCGGTAAAGGAGCTCTGTTTTTTTTTGTGGGAAGTGGTTTCACTGTCGCTTGAGCGCTGATATGACCATAGTGGCTCCGATGGAAGGAAAATATGAGTAAAATAATGAGATGCCTATTTAGATTCAAGCTATTGCTTCACGGAGTTTTCGTACGGTGGCCTATTAAGTTTTCCACTGTTCTGGTATTAAGTTTCCCTTTTGAGACCACCTTGTTCCTGATTTCGTTTTACTTAAATAAAAAACCACTGCATTAATTTTCATTATAATCTTTAACCTGCTAGCAAACTCATGAAATGAGTACTCTTTATTGACTGAATAAAAAAGCCAAATGCGATACTGTAGAATATCTCCTTCACGCTTAACGTATTAAAGCCTACTTAGACTTCATGGATACGTCTTAATTCGAAGTTGGAGCGCGAAATTACATTTTATATATTCACCGCGTAATTTGCGTGTAACGAATCCATATTTCAAGCTCTCATCGTCAAAATTAAATCTACCAACATTTCGGCAGTTCTTCTACAGCGCCACACTTCCATCTGCAAAATGTGCACTCTTCACGCGAGCTCTATTGATGCAACCAGTTTCCCTCACTTTCCTCCCTTTCTTTCTGTCTATAATGCCCAACTATAGGCTATTCCACCCCTTGGCTTGCATGCATCAGCCACATCTCGCCCTTATGCTACAGGTGTTGCAGTTTTTGTGCTCTTTGCCGGCCGGTATGGGGCAATCAGGATCGCATGAAGATTAGCTGAGCCTGAGAAGACATTTCTCATCTGCATGAAGTCTGGCCGGCGTCTGCGGCTCGTGCTGCGTAGAGCGGGGGGGAGGTAGGCCGCACAGTTGAGGAGGAGGTGGTAGACCATCAGCCAAAGGAAAGTGCTCAATGAGATTTCCACTCGTCGGATTCAGATAAAATTCATGTTTAATGTTTCTAAACAAAACTAATGAATATTCAGTTCTGGTGTACTATGATTTAGCGAGATGTTCGTCGACTAAACTTTACCGTTGATGCTTCACGTACTGAACAGAGAGCAAGCGATGCATTTCAGGGAAAATCTCGACTATTAATGTACCGGTAGAGTGAAGACTGAGCAATGTGAGCATGCAACTAGTATTCGAGAGCGCTATGATACACCGGTATGCCAACAATAATTTTAAATTGATTTAAATGAGAGTGCCGTCATGTCATGAATGGAGTTGAGAATGAATACGCTAACTTTTTTGCATGGTAATGAATTTTATTTCATAATGCAACAAAACAAAATCTTTGCGAGAGAAGTAACGAGGCCTGAAAAGAATAAACTACAAGGCATGTGAGCATTCAATATTTTGGCACGTATCCATGCGTCGGGGTCAATTTGACGAGAAAAATATCTCCGGATGCTATATTTACCCAGTGCTTAGACAGCCGATAGTTGCGGTGTCATTTCCCAGACATTCATACCTCGTTGAATTCCTCCCTCTATTTTTCCAGATCACCCCACGCGCTCAATGGTCGCAAACCTCAATCTTTTGCTCTGTCTCTTGGCTTGGTTCTCCCTGATCGTTATTCTTCTCGTGCCATTGAACATCCATTGTCCCAGCACCGCCGCAGTCAATGGGACAAATCATAACTCCGCTTGTAAGTTAGCGACTGTCCATTGACTCTATTACCCGAGTAATCTCAATCACTAAAGAGGCCTTTAAGTGGTGCACAATTGCCTGTTCTAGTGAGCGTCTTCATCTCTTTATCGCCCAGCACTTGCCAACTTAATGACGGCCCGTAATTGATGGACCACACCCGCCACCTCTGAAAGGGTTGACACTCAAGATGGCTCAGGCCGACACAAACAGACCGAGTAATCGGATCAAGTTTGTATACTACAGGGCGGTGTCTCTGGTCGTAGGGTACATTTATGAATGAACCCGAGTCCAGGAAACGACGTTTGACTGGTGAATTTAGACAGAATTGATGCGGGGCCTGAGCAAGGCGGGTGCTTGGCTTGTGTTTGGGATTATTCTGGCACTGAATGGAGATTGATGAAGTTAATAGCAAAAATTGAGGAGCGCTTTTTTGCTCATGAAGACAAGCTCAGTTTAAAGAATTTTATCTACAGCCATTCTACGAAGACTGGTACTTTGCTGCATCTTTAACATTGATTTTGCTCTCGAGTTCACTCACTTGCTGGATTGCTTTGCGATAATGCCTACTGCTGGCCAAGATGCCGATCTGTCTCGCCGGTTTGATGAATGACCGACCTATTGTAATTGAGTTGTAATACGTTGCGCCTTAAAGAAAGTGATGAAGAAAGTTCATAATCGGCAGGACGAGGCCTGTATCATTTCAAGTTTTCAGCTAATGTTAAATTATTTAAGCCATTAGAAAACTTCAATGTTAGGATGAGCAGAAATGAACAATATCCCGCAACTTCTACAACGTGGAGTCCGATATGCATTAATTATGATTCCAGATCAATAATTAACCAGTGTCGATAAAATCAAGTTAGGAACTTATTCTGAACAGGTAATCAGATACTGCTCATGTAGATTGTTGACGCATGCCATCGCAAAATAACAGTGCATTATATTTAATAAAGGTTTTTATTTAATTTAGACGACTTGTTGTCATTCCAAATCACTTCTTACTTATTATGTGTTACATGGTAATTGTTGCACAATGCAATCGCATTGAGGGTATGCACTAGTTAAGGTTAAGAGATCGCGAGACATGAAGTCAACTTCATGCCAACTTACACAAAACAATCTTCCATCCGTAGGTGGGTACAAAGGAAAAAATGGGCAGAATCTGATGTGTGAATAGAAATTCCAAGCAGGAGCTCGTCATGAATTGAATTCATGAATGAATTCCCTGAGAGTCTGCCTACTACAAGCACGAACGGATAGAGAGGCCTTAGAGTTCGGCTGCTTGGCTGCTTTCAATCGCTTCTCTCAGAGCGCATCCGCTCGTCAATGGCGCAGAAAGCATCGTTCAGCCCGAGTCAGATATGCCCCTCTAATGCCATCAGCTCTCCACAAAAAAACGCGATACATTCATTATTGTTGAAGCAAATGAAGCGCTGTAAAGGCAAGAAGTTTCCTTGCCTTGGTTCGTGCCGGGGAAAAAAAGAGCCATCAGCGTGCGGAGCCGATGACAAGGAGCTGTCACCCTTTCAATAAAGGTAGCTGCTTTGTGGACAACACACCGGCAAGGTCGTATGTCTTGTTAATTGAGAGTAAAGAAGATTAATGGCATGCTGTACTAGTATTGTAAGGACGTGCTGCTCATGAGAAGATTAGGCGCGGCTCACATTAAGTTAATTGCTCAGTAGTGAACTCGGCGCATCCTGAGAATGATTAATGTTCTCCCTGATACCCAATAGCCATGACAGTTTACAGCAGTTCATCAGCGCTAAATTCATTCTGGGCTTAAAAACAACACTTAATTACAAATGATAGTACACTCGCAGTAATTGCAGGACCTAAAAATAAACGTACGAAAATAATGCAACCAGTGATTACTCTCGAGAAACACCGTTAGAAAAAAATTCTCGTTGTTCTTTTGAACTGCATCTCGCAGTAGAGCTCTCCGACTCTCATCAGTGAAAAAGTCAAGACGTTCTGAGAAAAGAATAAGTAATTGTAGAGACCACGTGCCGTTCTCACGCACTTAAGCAAAAAGCGTCGCCAGTTCAAGCACGACAACGACAGGCAATTAGCGGCTGAACTTCCCAGCTGGAGCGTTCATTCATGCTGGAGCTGATAAGACGTAAAGCTGGAGGGTAGTGTAGTAGTAGTATAGTAATTTCACTACTGACTCGCTGTGTTTTTGCCGCCACTTGCCTGTAAATTATGGTCTCCCACAGGGGAGGAACAGAACGATAATGAGAGCTGTTCATGCAGGGACAGTTCTTCTGGTGTTTTGTGTGGTTCACTGGAGCGGTTTGAATGGTGACAGGTGTGCGTATGTGTGTCAGTAGTGTGACCAGCAAACAAAACTGATAGCGATGTTTCAGGAGAAGTTTCATGCGAGTGCAACCAAAAATAATTTTTGAATTAATAATTGATAAAATAAGAATAAATTTAAGTTTTACATAGAAATTCTAGAAATCAAAGTTTATCGGAAAATTTAAAGTTTGAGCTACAGCAATAGTGCAATAATGTTAAAACCTAATTAGAAGCGGCTACAAGTGTGCGTAAGCTACTACTGACCGTGACTATGAAGGAACGTTGTGGAACTTTGATTAAGCGCTGCACACTATGACAGCTCTTTTACATACATGTGTTAGGTGTATTTTTATTATTAGAGCCCGAACGAAAAAGAGATGGAATGCCGAGCGTTTGTTCATTTTACTTTCTTCAATATTTGATTATTTAGCATGGTTAGCAAAAGTGTCAGCAATAGCATTATAATCATCTGAAGTTCTTTTATTCCTACAGAATTTAAGGTGTATCTCAAGTGAGATTAAACAAATTTTAAATTAGGCTTGAGGCCTTGTGCTGTTGTGATAGTGACTTTCTCAACCCCCAAAGCAAATCTTGAACGGTTTTATTCCAAACCTTATTCTGCGTTTACAAATTCTAAATCTTCTACGCAGTGCATTCAAATTGAAGAGACGTCACGATGTTAGGAAATTCA
Source organism: Platorchestia sp. MABIK (assembly GCA_014220935.1). Taxonomy (NCBI): domain Eukaryota; kingdom Metazoa; phylum Arthropoda; class Malacostraca; order Amphipoda; family Talitridae; genus Platorchestia; species Platorchestia sp. MABIK. The sequence continues at coordinate 20,894 of JACJUY010001537.1, read as the reverse complement.
GATTACGATACTTAGAAATTCACACAGAGTAGCCCATTGTAGGTCCATGGCAAGTAATGCGAGGTTAGTGGGTGCATAGCAGGTGCTTTTCGTTCGTCATTCGCTCTGCTGAAACACCAATAAAGCGTAAGGACTAATTTACTTTATCATACACAGATGGCTGGAACTCGTACTTAATGCGCTAATGGCGCTACTAGCTTGTGTATCATTACAAGGCGCCAGTAGTTAATCAAGGTGGCTTCAATTACAAGCTATCGAAGGAAGGAAGTTCAGTGCGATGTGCAAGTCAATGCACTGTGAGAAAGTGCAACAAACAAGATAGGTCTGTGATGAAGGGACCGCGTAGCATGAGGTGAAAAATGAATTTTTGAGTGCATCCTTACTTAGCCAGAACATGACCATGGATTTTTCAAAACGATGAGCCGCTACAGCTTTTGTGGAAGTAGCTTTTCGAACCATAGGTAGAACATTTTAACGTAGTTTCACATACATACAAGAATGACATGAAGGCGTGACAGAGGAAACTCGTCTTGAGGCTAGAGAGGTATATTAAATTTTGAAGTCATAAATTCATACTACAGGAAATATTTCGTCAGTTGAATTGTGGGTGTTTCATATTTCTTCAGACAGCTGAGCAGGTGGCACAGAGGAGACTAATTCCTGAAATCAAATTTGACATATAATTTGGGCTTTAGAAACATTCTATTTTTCATCTTGTAAGAACGTCATTGTAATTTTCAAATGCAAGTTTCTCAACATCGTAATCATCGTAGAATTTTGAAACAAGAATTTGCAAGTAGGAATTGTATTTTTGATCAAGCTGAAAAGGGTGCACATTTAACTAGAACCTGAAATGAATTGATAAATTAATAAATATTCGAAAATGTCTAATGATTATTATTATATGTACAGTGCGAGAACATCTTCTCGTAATGTTTCTTAGTTATTTTTTATTTTCTCAAGTAAAAGAATATTGAAATGGTGAAACGTTTCACACATAAGTTCGAATCAATTCAATCAAAAACGGTTACCCAGTAAAATATTCTTATATAAAAAATATAATAATAAATTGAATAAAATTTTTTAGGCATGTATTTCATAATTGTGTGCCATGTCCAGGTTGGGTTCGCCAGAAATCGACAATGCCTGCCTTAATTACGTGAGGGCTCCGTCAAACGGTGCGGATACGAGAGGGCTGGTGTGGTGGTCCGTAGTGCTGCTCCACAAACTGGCAGGGTTCCGTGCTGCTCGCTCTTGCAAGTCTGTACTGTGTGAGAGGACACTGATTAAGTGCTCATTACGGTATGTGCGGACATTAAGTAATTACAGTATGTGCGGACATTAAGTGATTACGGTATGTGCGGACATTAAGTAATTACGGTATGTGCGGACATTAAGTAATTACAGTATGTGCGGACATTAAGTGATTACGGTATGTGCGGACATTAAGTAATTACGGTATGTGCGGACATTAAGTAATTACGGTATGTGCGGACATTAAGTAATTACGGTATGTGCGGACATTAAGTAATTACGGTATGTGCGGACATTAAGTAATTACGGTATGCTCATTGCGGAATGGGCATATCAATAATTGACCATCAAGATTATTAATGCCAGGACCCTGTCTTGCATTGCAACCCTGTAAAAAAATGTCAGAATCAACTACAGCCGCATAGGTCATAAGAGAAGATTCTACAAATAATTTAATCAAAGGGATAATTAACCACGCCAATACTGCGATTTTAAAACTATGACACAATCATCGTATATGAACATCAAATGCTACGAATTTTAATCACACATATTTTATACTGAAATCGGAAAGATTACTTGAAGGTCTTGCATTTGTATTCGCTGGACACTGTGCGTTTCTCCCCAAGCGTGCTAATTATTCCGTCGAGTCAAGATTAGGTAACAATATGATATGTTACGCTATGATCGTTTTATAACGTTTAGAATTGTTCGAAGCGCGCAGCTCCGCGTTATGAGCGGGATTAATAGTTTAATAGTGGTATTTAACGATTCTAATTGGTCGATTCTGCAAATTATGCGCACGTGTAGGCTTAAAAGACCTTGAAATGTTTCCCGCTTAAAGCTCATTAATGTTTGCATTCGCTCTTCGGTTTGAGATATTTTTTAGCTTGCTTGGTCGGCTGTTTTGGACGCGTTCTGCTTAGATTAAAAAATATGATTTTGAATAATTGTCATTATTTAACCATGTCAGTCAGTGTCTAATAAGTCTTGAGGTAACCTCCTCCGCTGAAATACTCCATTTCCGCTCAATTTTGCTATTCCCTTTGGAAGTTTAAATTCCTCCTTTGCGACCAAAAGGTCCCGCGTGACAGAGGCTAATTCTCAGTTATAATTTACTTTGGGAAAACGTTGTGAATTTTGTCAGGAATTTTACCACTTGAAGAACTAATCTATACAGCTAGAGTTAACTCCGAATAAACCTCCAATGCCCACTCGTTCAGTTCTCCCTTCACTCAACACATAAAACTCCTAGATTTCATCAAATTATCACGCACATATGCATGGCTCCTCTTCTTCGTCACGAGACCTTCTCGTTCTTTTCAGTGGGCAAAAGAACCACTGCTTGCCCGTCTTGTTGTCTCAAGCGACAATTCGGTGGCGAATTCCGACGCGTGTTTCGCTCGTGCCATTGACGCGTCTTGTTGACTCGCGCTCATTGTGTTGACAAATGTAAGTAACGCGATAGCTCAACATTGGAGCGCCGGCCAGCACCAGCATCCTCTGGCCCCCAACAATAGACGCCACTGAATGAATGCAGAGTGCCCTCACCTGCTTGTGATGGATAGGTCTCTCTGCTGCGTAATGCAAGCTCTCAAGGTTTTTTGGGGGGCTGCATAGACAAGAGGGGTTTTCCACTTACGTAACATTTTTCACACCAAGGGACCTGAGTTATTTTTCATGAGAGGGTGTACGGTTCCATCAATCGTGCGTTTGGTTGGAAGTCAATGAAAAATAAAGCAAAACACTCTTATGGCCATACACGCTGGCATGTCTGATAGTACGTACATAAGCAGGTATGTGGAGGTCACGCTCGCGTAACTCGCGTACACGTCGTCGCATCGACGCAGCTCTCGTCACGTGACACAAGACGCTGAGGAGCGTCACGCATGCGGACGCGGCAGGAGACTGAGCGCTGAACTTGACATTGGAATCAGGGGTGGGAATCACAGGCAGGAACTCGGGGAGGAGGAGGGAAAGTCGCAGGCAAAGAGGGCTTAGGAAGTGAACACTCAGGGCCGAGCAACGGAGTCTCGTAGAGTACGAGCGTCCTCTGCCTGTCAGGTGTGAGCGTGACTTGAACCCTTTAGTTCATCATAAAAATTGTGGGCCACACGCGCATATTTAAAGACCGTGGTCCATACGCACATAACCTATCAAGGTACATTTTAGGTTACCTGTTTCTTTGTGTAACCTTTTTTCCAAACAGCGTTGGTGAATTTTAAGAGTTTAAACACTTACCACATCAATTTAAATTACACTGGAGAGGTCATCTTCTGAGCGCTACATTTCTTTCAATACAGTTAAGCTTTTTACTTTCTTGCTCTTTCATCTTCTCAAGCCATGTTTCATTTATCATTGCTATAGAGATATATTTTTATGGATTCGACTTCTGAGCATATTGATGCCTTAATTTTCACCTACTGCAAATAATACTGATTATATTATAGACAAGCTTAACTGTGATATACAAGCTTCAACTTCAGAGTTCGGACTATCTCTAGATACGCTTGGGAGAATAGGTGATGGCAACAATTAACGTTAGCTTCCAATCTGGAGAACATTCGTTCCGTTCGTGGTTATATAGGCCAAATTAAGTGAAAACGAGCAAATTCTGATGCTGTTACAGTAGTGTTGTAATTTGGAGGATCAATTCTGGAATAGTGTGAGCTAAAATGCAAATATGAATTCCAATGTACAGTTGCATGAAATAATGGAAGACTTCACAAATTGGTAGAAAAGGAAACTGATTGCTAGAAAGCACCAGTTCTGTTTTGGGACATACTACGATTTACTGAAACCAATTCCAACGAAGAACCAAGGGCGTATCTAATGTTAGCACATGCAGACAAAAAAGATTTACAGAAAAAAAATCGCCAGTAGGAAGAATCACAAAACACAAAGAATCTTTATGAAAAAATAGGGTGGGAAGAATTGTCGATCTATATACGACAAGCATCAATGCAAGAGTTCTGATGATTTTTTGCTTACATTTGGCATGCTTTGGGAGTACTTCTAACATCTATGGGACACATAAATGCAGTGCGCTCCGAAGTAGCCCGCAGCTCTAAGACACGTACACCATCTGCGACCACAAACGGCCTTCTAAGCTACTTTCGTCGAATGCGCGGGAGTTTTTCCGACAAGTGCGGTTTCTCGCCGCCGCTTTGCCTAGAAAGCTAGAGCACACACACAAATTCACTCTGATTGGGCCATGTGTCTCGTGATGACTGGCAAGATGAATGGCGTGTAGCTCGGCTCCCTACTCCATGAATGAGTGAGAGAGGTTTACTATACTACCACTACGACATTACTACGAGAGCGTGTGCGTGGTCAATGAACCTTAGAGGAGCAGCACGTGCTGCGGTGCATCACTGCATGATATTTAAAGAGGCCGAGCTCAGTGACACTTGAAGCAATGTAGAGATAAATTGGCGCTTACAAGCATGAGTCATTGCTTATGATGCGCTGTGGCATTGTCAAGCAAGACATACTCTTTGAGGGTGTGTACACCGGTGCGCAAGAGAACAGACCTGCGAAGTCACATGGTCTGCTGCTGATCAAGGAGCTGTGAAATGAAATTGATGATTGGTGTCAAAGTTTAAGAAGGCGGACGAATGAACAAAATTGTTACTATTCTTTCTTGATGGCAGTTAAAGCGATTGTTATTTTCAAGAAGCAGAGATGTCACGGCTTCGCATGGTCGTTTTCTTGAGTTGATGGACTTCTCTTTAACTCTTTATCGTCTGATTTTTTACTCGATGTGTCGTTATTTCTCCAACCGTTTTGAGACCCACTGGCATCAAGTTGTCGCACACATCAGGATAAAGAAAAAACTGCCCCTCGGTCTCCACATTTGAAAACAGCTTTAGGGTACAAATTCGACGAGAAAGGAAATATACTAGAGATGTATGTAAAAGTGGGTTTTGTGGGTTTTGATTGAAATTCACCTGGCAATTAGGGATTCGTTTCTCAGTCGGGTAATGATGGCTAATCTCGAAAATCAATCGGGTAATGATGGCTAATCTCGAAAAAGGACCGCGAACTATTGAGCTCATTGACACAAAAAAGTTAAAGAGTAAGAAATCAGTGAAAACTTTTTCTTCTGCAGTAGAGAATGGCAATTTCATGAGATGCGTACATTAATATAAACGAAGAGACTTTGATTCCTCTGTTATGACTTCATGTACGTCGTATTTTCTAATCTCATCGCAATGCCATCATTGTTATGTACGGGACGTTGTTTTTATTCTACTTTTTCGGCGTGATTCTTCTCATTCATGTCAATCATTTCTTTCCATCAGTCAATATTTCAATGACGTATGCTTTCATTTTATTTCTATCGATTGATCGTCAATTTTCTATAATTTTAATGCAATCAAATAATTTCGTTTTCCAATGAATTCGATCAAAAGTTAGCAAAAGGTGAGTTTAAATGTTAAGTCAATATTAATTTTGAGGAAGGACTGCTAGAGGAGTGTTGGCCAACTGTTTACTAGTGTTGTTAATAAAGACGCACTTTGATGATAAGAGACAAACAAAGACGCAATTATGGGGCGTGAGGATAAATGCAAAAACACCCAACTTGCAAAGGAAATCCAGCAATGACAATAAATATTACAGGGTCTCAGTTTTTACGTTAATTTTAATGAGTCGAAAGTAGCTGTAAATTTTACAGATACAGAAATACTTCGTCTAGCGCTAGTATTATAAATTCAGGATGCCGACAGAAGAGTCCAAGATTTTCCAAGTCAAATATTAACAGATAGCAGAGACCTTTTTGGGACGAAATCTGGTCTAAAAATGAATATCCTCAACTCATATACTAAGGCTTTACATCGGTCAATCGACGGAAAATATTGTCACCCGATCCTAAATGACAAAACAATGATGCAAAACGGAACGATCCTATTCTTGTCATAATTCTGATAATTTACGACATGATTAATCGTACATTATCTATATTAACACAAGAATTTATTTAGTAACATTGTCGTCGTTTGAGTCGTATTTAAGCATGGTTTCGATGAATTAACAGCTTGGGAAAAGTACCTTCACTTATTATTGTATCGAGTGCTTGCGATTGAACGCTATAGTTTTTGCTGAGGCGTCCCTTGTTCTCAGAAGTCGTGAGCGTAGTTTATTTTTCATTCAGCAGGGCTTAGCAGCTCATACCAAGAGGAATTTCTCCCTCGATAACACTCGGGCAGTGTTTAGTTTGATTACTTGATTTAGCCCATGCCGGTCATGTGTGTGGCTGTCGTCGACATTCCTTTCCCTCGCTCGGTTACCCATTTCTCAAGCTAATGAGTGAATTCGGGCATTATGTGAGGCACATAACACCTCTAGCGTCATATGCCTTGCTGTCACTCCGTTGGAGTTGTTTTATTCGCACAATTAGATCGAACTGTGCACTTACATACGTCGATCTCTCCGTCCCCAGTTTAACTTTTTCGCCGCCTGCATGCATGTTTTTCGCCGCCTAAGTGATTTAATCGCTTAAATCGCCTGGGCGGCGAAAAACATGCATGCAGGCGGCGAAAAAGTTAAACTGGGTCGGCATGCTGCCTCTCTGCCCGGTCTGCCACCAGGGAGACAAAATAATTCGTTATGATAACTTAAAATTTTATACAGCATCTATTTTTGAACGATCCAGATTTATAACTTATATTTTTATTTATTATGTCCATTTATTTATTGTTTTCGTTATGTTAATTCCGATATAAGAAGTAAATCATTGAAAAAAACAGATTTATTATTTATATTTTTATTCATAAATCAATTTATTTTTTATATTTACTACGTGAATTCTAATATTAGAAGAAAATCTGAGCAAACTTTCATAAAATGACTTTTCATGTCATCTTATGCAAAGGCAGTACAATGGAGTCCTATTCTCAGGTTGCTACCAAGACTTACCTCGCCAGAAAGCAAGTCTATGAAAAATAGCAATTACATTCACAATCATTCGTCTTCACGTCTTGATTTACTTCAAATCTTCAAACCTTCAACTCTTCTTTTACTCCTTGATTTACTTCATTCGTCTTGATTAACTTCAAAGCAGAAAAGAACGGATGCTTGGGTCCCACTGTTAGAGCCTATTCTATTAAATTTCACTCCGCGAGAAGCAAATTAAAATGAAATCTAAGAGTGTGAATCAATTTTCTAAAATTTTACAACGGATTGTTTGAAAAAATATCTTCGTCTGTAGAAACCAGAAAAATAATCCGAATTCAAAAACACTCATCAATTAATATAGGTTATATCGCTTCACTGAAACTACATCATTGAGAGAAAATAGGTGACACATTGAACACCGGTTTTCTCTTTAAAACGGGCGGTGACTCTGAAACACTCATTAGAGTAAAACTCGACCCATGCCATAAAATTGATAAGTTTTCACGGGTGATTTTTGAAAAGCAGTTGAAAGCATGGGCATGGATGACGACGTGAGAAAGCTGCTCTAGCGTTCCACCTAAACGATTACCAATTTGAGTGCGCTCTGCGATTCATGTACCCAATGTTTAGTCGGTACGACCGACATGCTTGATGCCCATTGTGCACAACTATATACGTGCATAATAAAGGGCTGGAAAGCAAAGGGAAACGTTTCTTTAGAGTTAAAACATGATTTGACGATGAAGTTGTTTCCAAAACAAGAAAACTTGGACACTAACGCTTTTGAAGAGTAGCCTCTTCATTCTGCCACCCATACCCATGTTGTCAATTGTTATTCTCACGCTACTCCGTGTCTATATTTTTAAAAAGAAACAGGTTCTTTTGCTGGTTTCAGCGGAGGATGGGTTATATCGTAAGACTTTCGATTATATATACACCGAATTTCATTTTTAGCTTCCTAACACTGATTACATTAGTTTTGTAGTGAATGATAAATTTAGATTATTCTCTCGGAAATAACATTACACTTCAGCATTCGCAAATAGAAGATGGCATTTCAATTAAGAGCTCCAAATTCTCTATCCTCCCCCCATGTCATGGTATAGAATAGTGATTTTGAATGAAAAAGATTCTAAAGATTTATTTACATCAATCAGGCACAATGGTTCCAATTATTGAAATATGAAAATAAACCTAATATCTAACAGTGAACAATGAAATCATTATGGGCCTTATCTGGATCAAGTCCTCAAGTTTTGATTCCAGTACGGTAAACCTTCCGGACTAAGGGTTACAGCGTTCTTCAACTGAAGGTTTTTGATGCGTTTTATGAAGCTGAAATTATAATTTTTGTCAACTGCGTTTTGTATTAAAATCACACTCGCGCACATGATGAATTGGGAGTCGTCGAACTTTGGTAAACAGAAACCGAGCTTGAAGAGATAGAGAGACCTCATGAATTCAACTTGTGAACATGGTTTCAATAGATCAACTTATCATCATGGAAGTCTTCAAAATATCTGAGCTTTAGATGACCTATATTTCATTACTTCAATCAGAATACATCAAGTCAGTCGATAATGATGTCAATTTAATCCCTTCCCGGCAAACGTTTTTAATGAAACATTTCATTTTCAAACAGTTTTTCCACTATTCTTATAAAAGTTTTAATGCGGAGTAAACTGGCAGCAGAGAAACGCTCTGAACCGACTAATAAATTTGTCTGTGGCTGTTTTCTTTTTTTTTCTTTTTGAAACAAGACAAAAAGCACCTACTCTGAAAAAAATAGGTGAAGACGAGTTAAGTCTTGCTAGCCAAGGGATTAAAATGAGGCGAAAACTGCAAACCCCCTAGCCGCAGACTTACTGGATAAGAAACGAGGGCTACGTAATAAGCCTTTGCAACAGCGTCTCATATCTCCATCTATATACTGTCATTCAGTAAGTACCTGCAGCATGACAACTGTTTCTGTGACGTACGATTTCATCAAAATAATGTCTCTTTTCCAAAGGGTATATTTGTTTTTGAATAGAAGTGTATTGTCGAACACCGCATAACGTACTCAGTGATTGCTTACGTATGTATATGGTGCTCCGAAACTTTGAATGCCGAGTAGTGTGGTTTTTAAGGCTGTATAGTGGTGTAGTTTATAAAAAGTGGTACATTGGCATCCCTCACATGCAGCTACGTCGCACGCAGCGCACCGTCCGCTGGAATTATACAGAACACACATTTGCTTTGTAGATCGTGAGCCTCACAGTAAGAGACACTGCGCTATGTCCCTCACAAACACCGCCTGCATGTACAATAGGTGGAAAAGGCCGCTGCCACGCACGTGCTGCAGACACGCATATCCGCCACAATAGCCACACTTACTCGCCGTTGTTTGTTCACTTCACCAATGCGTACAGCAGCTCCACACATCCACACACGCACGTCGACATGCACACTTCAGCACCCGTAGGTACTCTACGCGCATGACTTCACGCGCGAACACAAGCGTGGTATCGTGATTTACTCAACAAGAGTGAGTGAGTGAGATCCGGCTACGAAGTTCTGCCTGAAAGTTTGCATTTGAAGGAATTTGTTTTGCTATGGAAGTCTTAACATCTCTTGAAATCGAGTCCTGGCATTGAGGGCGAAAATTTAACGCGGCTCTACCGCGAGCTTTTATGTGTGGCTCTCAATTCGAAGCTTCGTGTTCGTCGCATTGTGTCATAGGGAGATGTTGGGTTTCTGAAGGGTGCTCTTTCTCATGGTGCTCTTCTTACTTCCATGCGCACATTTGCTTAGGTACACACGCGCTCACCAATCCGTACGTACGCACAAACACACATAGAGTCATATGCTAGGCACGCACGCCTGGACACACGCACACTCAATCAGAAATGCATACACACACACACAGAGGTACGCGCACAACACACGCACACACGCAAACAGACCAGCACCACACGTTGCCACATTCACACTTTGACACGTACACACGTTCATACACAGACAACACACACGCACTTTCAAACACACACATACGCTCGCACACACAGCGCACAGCTGTGCATATCACAGGTGTGCAGCAGCAGCACACCTGGTGGCGGCCCTGCTGCTGCTCTCGATAAAAAAATTCGTTGTGATGAGACTGAAATGAGTTTTTCAGAACGACTACCCCGCATGTTGCGTCAGGAAGGGTTCACTGCATTAATAAGAACTCTAAAGCTCATCTGAATCCACTTGTTTTACACCTTCTCTGTTATTTTACCGAGAAAATGAATTTGTTTTGCAATAGATGTCGATTAACATTGGAAACGCATTGAGTATCACCGACATTATCGCTGAGTATTGAGTTACAATTTCCATGTGTTTGCTTTTGGGATGAAGTTTATACATGACTCAGGAAGCGATGATAATGCTTTTAATTTTGAAGTATCAGGCTGGTTGGTACAAAAGTATTGTCCGACTCTTAGAGTGGATGTTTACAATTTGATTTGTCAATTATTTCAAGCGTGCTATAAGGGTTATATATATTTCTGTGATTAAACTTAACGATTTTCATCCAGATTATCTCTGTTACGTTCACATTTTTCAGAAATATTTGCATCCATGTTGGTCCCATCTAAAGATCATGTAAGAAATATTCTACTGTACGGGTTTCATAAAGTTGTCAATGCAAATGCGGCAGCAAAATCAATTCAGAGCACTTATGGGGATGATGTAGTGAATGAAAGAAGTTTCAGGAGAAGATTTTCTCGTTTTCGAAGTGGTGATTTCACTTCAAAAGATGAGCCAAACAAAGGTCGTCCAAAAACACTTGATTCGTTTCAATGTTCTTGTGTCCGAGAATACTACTGTTACCAAACTGTAAAACCATGCCACCAGCTTCTACTTTCCATTTGTTCTGAGGACCATAGAACCATTTTAGGGGACGTTGGTTAACAACAATTAAGAAAAGAGATTGAAAAAGAGTTGAATTTGTATTTTGATTCTAAACCTACAGAATTTTACAAGCGAGGCATTAATATGCTTGTTGAAAGATGGAATGAGGTCATTGAAAGCAATGGTGAGTATTTTAATGAATAAATATTTCTATGGTGATTGGTTTATTCATTTTTAGCCAATATCTTTAAATCGAACATCACTTTTATACCAATGTGATAGTTTTGAATATATACGAAATATGTTCGTATCATTTTTCTACAATCTTGTTCTGAAGTTTATCTGTGTGGCAGCTGTTGCATGAATTATAAGAAAAATACATAATAAATTTGTTTTGCTTTAGAGGAATCTGTGAAATGAATATTGCAGCATCCTGCAATAGAGGACATAATATTCTCCATTAGTAATCATAAGTCTCCGTAATTTTTTTCACTTGTCTTTTCGGCGCGAATTTAAAAAATGAGAGCGTATCTTCCACCAAAATTGCATCTTAGTTTTCGAGCCAAACGATTTTCACAGCTTATGTTGGAGAGCATTGCTTCGTGCTCATTAATTTTTAAATCAGTGTTCAGAACGTCCAAAATTCCAGGACTTATGAGACTGGCTTTGAACTGCGATGCTGTTTGCAGGGCAGAAATTGAATGAAACAAATACATTTTAAATTAGTTTGCTTTACCCCACGTATTTAACGTTCCCCTGAATTATTTGAATTTTCATTCGAATAATGACCTCTTGTTAAGCTTAGTTCTCGACATTCCCCTCGTACGCTTCCCCTCAGTCAAGATTCCCCTCTTTTGTTCTATTTGCTCTTCCCTTCGCTTGGCGTCCTCGCTGCTTCTGTCCTCCCTCTAACTCGCCGCTTGCGCTCCTTCTCTGTCCGCCGCTTTTGTCCACCGCTTCTGTCCACCGCGTCCATCAACCGCTCTGTCCACCGCTTCCGTCCATTGTGTCCATTTACCGCTCTGTCCATTGTGTCCATCTACCGCACTGTCCATTGTGTCCATCTACCGCACTGTCCATTGTGTACAACTACCGCACTGTCCATTGTGTACAACTACCGCTCTGTCCATTGTGTACAACTACCGCACTGTCCATTGTGTACAACTACCGCACTGGTCATTGTGTCCATCTACCGCACTGTACGTTGTGTACAACTACCGCACTGTTCATTGTGTACAACTACCGCACTGGCCATTGACAGGTAGATGGCGTGACAGGTAACACATCAACTACCGCTCTGTTCATTGTGTACAACTACCGCACTGTCCATTGTGTACAACTACCGCACTGTTCATTGTGTACAACTACCGCACTGGCCATTGTGTCCATCTACCGCACTGTCCATTGTGTACAACTACCGCTCTGTTCATTGTGTACAACTACCGCACTGTCCATTGTGTACAACTACCGCTCTGTTCATTGTTTACAACTACCGCATTTGCCTTTTTGTACAACTACCGCACTTGCCATTGTGTACAACTACCGCTCTGTCCGTTGTGTACAACTACCGCACTGTCCACGGTGTACAACTACCTGGCAGTACATCCGTGGAGGTTGGCGAGAAACTCTCCTTCACTGCTGGAGTGCGGCAGCGAAGGCGCGAGTCGCACACGACGCTAATTTTCAGCACGCGTGCATGTTCTCGTTTTGATACATTTCGTTTCAAGAGTGGACTTAAAACCCATTGAAGTAAAATGCGTGAGCCAGTTTACTATACAGAAACTAAAGCTAACATCCCAAATCTTAAATTTTGACCTACGAGACAAGGCCAGGAGTCTGTCCATAAAAATAAGCGAGGACTTCAGCTAACTTTGCTCTAATTTTTAGGACGATTAACTGATAATGTTGAACAAACGCATCCGACGGTCAATTCAGTGAAAGCCTTATTTTGTGGAGCGGCTAAAAACTTCAAATTTAATTATTTCAGAAATATAAATACACTCAGGATTACTGTTGTTCACTGGAGTTTATTACATGCATAGATACCAAAGAATTGATTTTTAGTCTAAACTTTAGCGAGCTTATTTTTAACTCAGTGAAAGCCTTATTTAGCACAGTAGTTAAAGATTACAAATTTAATTTTTTTTCAAAATTATGAATACACTCAGGACGGCTGTTCTTTAGTAAAGTTTTGTATTTGAACAGATTTCAAGGAATTTATTTTAAATCACCAAAATTTAGCGAACTGATTTCATCGCGATTGTTTCTCTGACATGCTGGAGACCGCCTTGTTGCGCAGGGCTCTCTCTGATGTGCCCTCATTACTAGAAAATATAATTTTATTCTCTCGATTGCCATAAAATTTACAAATGATATTATAACGTGTAAAAAGTAAATTGTTAGTCGTCACAGTTTGGATAAGTAAAATCAAACACTTACAAGAACTGAGCTAAAACTCGCAGAACACTGCGTCCCTTAGTTCCGAATAAGCAGTGCGGGCACAAAAGTATTCCCACTCATGTGATCTTATACACTGTTGCTAGGCCGTATACTCGAAAACCTGAGATATTATATGCTTAATGGTTCAGGTAAAGATGGAAAATAAAATGTTAGATTTTTAGAGTATACCGAATTTGCATAGAGAGACATTGTGTGTGGTGCATAATCCAAGTAATCAGTACTACAAAATTGCGCTTTACATTAGTTGCGACGCAACTGATGACCTTCTTATCCCACAAGTAACACACCGTAACAATGGGTGACCTTCTTATACGACAAGTAACACACCGTAACAATGGGTGACCTTCTTATACGACAAGTAACACACCGTAACAATGGATGACCTTCTAATACGACAAGTAACACACCGTAACAATGGATGACCTTCTTATACGACAAGTAACACACCGTAACAATGGATGACCTTCTTATACGACAAGTAACACACCGTAACAATTGATGACCTTCTTATACGACAAGTAATACACCGTAACAATGGATGACCCTCTTATACGACAAGTAACACACCGTAACAATTGATGACCCTCTTTTACGACAAGTAACACACCGTAACAATGGGTGACCCTCTTATACGACAAGTAACACACCGTAACAATTGATGACCTTCTTATACGACAAGTAACACACCGTAACAATGGATGACCCTCTTATACGACAAGTAACACACCGTAACAATTGATGACCCTCTTTTACGACAAGTAACACTGCGTAACAATGGGTGACCTTGTCATTCGTCAGGAAGCACCTCAAAACAGTTAATGACCTTATTATACGGTGAGTAACACTCTATGACAATTAATGACCTTCTTATAGTCTAATTAATACGCTTTGCTTTCTGGTACTCTAAGTTATACGCTATAGCAATTAATGACCCTTTCGGTTAAGAAAGACCTCATAACAATTTACGATCGTCCACAAACGATACAAAGCGCCACTATCTTAATTCTAAAATAGTGGCTCACTGAAGGAGTAATATTAATTTAAACATGCGGAATTCAGACACACATTGCGGTCAAGAACCTGTTGTTATACGTTTCCTATGGTAATTTTCCTTTTTAATGAATGTGCATTAACTGAATAACCGCAAAGATTTCTCTGTAAAATATTTGCGTTTTATTGTTCAAATCCATTACAGAGCCATTAATAATGAGCAGGCACTCGACGAATTTCGCATTTGTGACTCGCAAAACTGTGTGTCGCGTTGTTTCATGACTTTCCATTTGAAGTTGCTCAAATAGTGTGATTTTGAAACTTCATCATCTCAGTGGACAATTTCTGTTCATTTTTTGAATGACTTGCTGGTATTCCTTGAAATGCAACGAATGAACTGTACGCATTTGTGGGGACAACACTCCTGGGAAGCTCGAATGTTGAATGGTAACAAGCATGTGTCCACTGATGTGCTCAGCTGCACTGCCTGTGACACAATGACGCTGTGCACTGCTGCACAGCACGCTGCACCTGCACAATGACGCTGTGCACTGCTGCACAGCACGCAGCACCTGCACAATGACGCTGTTCACTGCTGCAAAGCACGCTGCACCAGCACAATGACGCTGTGCACTGCTGCACAGCACGCTGCACCTGCACAATGACGCTGTGCAATGCTGCACAGCACGCTGCACCTGCACAATGACGCTGTGCACTGCTGCACAGCACGCTGCACCTGCACAATGACGCTGTGCACTGCTGCACAGCAAGCTGCACCTGCACAATGACGTTGTGCACTGCTGCACAGCACGCTGCACCTGCACAATAACGCTGTGCCCTGCTGCACAGCACGCTGCACCTGCACAATGACGCTGTGCACTGCTGCACAGTACGCTGCACCTGCACAATGACGCTGTGCACTGCTGCACAGCACGCTGCACCTGCACAGATAAGGGCACTATTGTAGTATCCGTTGGTACGTACGTCACCTCAACTGAGGAGGCTAATTTCAGCATCATTGGAATAACATTGCTGCACTCTAATAGAAGGGTCCTCACTTCTCTCAGATAACGGACCACGCGCTGTTCATCCGCTACGTCTGGCTTTGCCCTCGTGACGGAACACTAACCCAAGTACCCCAGCTATCAGAGCACTCATTGTAAGCTTAATACTCTTTTGTTATTGTATCACTGTAGGTGTTATTATATAACAATATTTAACTTCTGTTGTTGCTGTTAGTAATAGAGTTTTAGCATGCATAATCCGTGCAATGAAAATAGCTTCACTGCTCCCTTAATGCGTTCGAAAAATTTAGAGTAGCCTCTCGTTAGATGGAGAACTAACGAAGCGCAAGAGGAGCTGGCAGCGTCCTTGATACATTAGTTAAAATGGCCTGGTTTTGCACTCTTGTTGCTAAATTTGTGGAACAAGAAAATGAGTTTTCCTGTTCGAAGAACTTCGTGTTTCGAATACATCTCGGAGACTTGTGTCGACCGCAGCTGGCCAGACGTGCGAGTAACAAACTTATGGGTCAACGGTGGCAAAAAGTCAACGATGACCAAACAACCAACGATGATTAAATATTCATAGATAATGATATTGTGAACTAAAACTAACCCATCACTCAAAATCAAATGGTAAACGAGAATTTGAACAACCATCGGTAATCAATCAGTAAACGACAAGGGTTAGTCATCGAGGGCCAAACAGTTATCTGTAATGAAAAAGTCATCGATGTGAACGATGACTTCGATTTGCTCATCAACGTTGAACGACTAGAAAATAGTCATCGAGGGCCAAACAGTTATCTGTAATGAAAAAGTCATCGATGTGAACGATGACTTCGAATTATTGTCCTTCAACGCTGCCTTGAGGACGCTGCTGCCTGGCTGCAGCAGCAACGCGCGCTCTGCTCAGTTATCAGATACAGATGATAACATGATAAAGAAGTTTGGTGGCCTCAGCTCCGCGCGCAGCTGTGCGTTCCACATAACGTAGTGCCTCAGCTCCCAAATGTGCACTGTACACACTGTACGCTCGTGTTCATGCAGCCGAGTGCTATGTTTATGTTCTCATATGAATGAGCCCACACGTGCGGTATGTGGAACTGCTCACAAACTCAGAGTTTGTCTTCGTAAAAAACTTTCACTTGGTTCCCGTAAGCTGAAAGAGAAGTAATTTACACACACTTTTGAACTTAGAAGATATTCAGTATTTAAATGCTTTCATTTTTGTTATTCCATGGCATTGTAATTTCATTAAGGTATAACAGTATTTTAATACAACAGTATACAGTATTACAAACGAAGTAATTTACGTTAACGGTTGAACTTTGAAGAAGCACAGGATTTCAATACAGTTTAAATTTCGCAATATCATACCCTCATTAACATGATATGGAATAAGATATATGGGCAATACAGTACGAGACTATGGGTATGAGCTTATAGAGCCGTCCTACATACATTGACCTCTTTCAAACAAACTTACTTTTACTTACACTCATGTGAACTGTGGGAGAATCACTTGTCATGGCGCGTACTGCATATCTGCACGTACGTTACGCGGAGCATATCAGAATCTATAGTGACGTCAACTTCGTCAACTTCTTGCGGCTATCGCACCCTCCTTCCGTAATGAAGATCTGGTTGTGAACCGCGAGGCAGAAAATGAGAGCTGGTGGCTCGCTTAAAAGGTGGCGCGTGGAGTGATTTTAGAGATGCGCCAGCTTTAGAGAAAAATCGCTTCCACGGCAAAATCGTTTTGCTTCAATTTACATACACGTGTCTCTTATCCCCAGGCTTTAATTCTGCTCAATTCAAGTTGCAGCATTACACGCACACACAACACATGTAGATACGAACTTAAGTTTCTTACACATGGCCTTCTCAATTTTTGTTTTTGGTGTATAGAAGCTGAAGAGAAAGTTAATAGAGAATGTTGTCTCGGACCTTATTTGTGATAGAAGTATGAAGGTCCTACATATGACTTTGTAGGATATTTGGGTCTAGTCTGGAACCTTATGGGAATTATGTTGTGCAAAATTGTGCGATATATGGATCCTGAGTTGACTTTTATTGGAGATCTACGATTTACATAACATTACATACCTGATCAATGTGGAGTACACCTGTTATATAACTCATTTGATGTATGGGTCATGCATAGGATGAGTATGCACAGTTTACACATCAGGAACCTACTTGCAGGAGCTGGCTCGACGGTAGGCTGAAGGTACGCGAGGTTTATTGCATTGCTCCCTAGGGAGACACGAGCGTGTGAAGTCTATCCTGTGTTGGCTATGTAGATATTATGCGCCGACGTGGAGTATGTTTGTGATATTTTTGTCGCGAAAACGTGTAATTTGTGCACGTGTCTCTTCTTATTTCTTCGTTACAGTGCATTGATTTACCATGCTTATTCATGAGCAGAAATTCACTTATTGTACATGAGCATTTTGAAAAAAAAATCCAATCACTCTGAAATGATTTAATTTGCAACGTCGTACCTCATTGACGAAGTAAATGTGTGCAAGGCGTGCGTAGTTTACCGGACCATCACTTGCCTTACAAATGCTACAGAATTCTCAGATGTTGACGCTCTCCAACATTTTCCTACTAACATGACGACGGTAAACCCCCGCACGATGTGACGGTCGTGCTGTGTCAGGGGGTCAGGGAGTGCTGTGTGAACTTGGCAAGCTCGTGTCATGTGCGCGTTGCCTCCGAGGTGTTGGGTAGTTTTCTGTTCTCTGGGGCTCGTTTTCTACACCTTCTCTGCCACGTTAGTTCATTCTGGGTGGTCAGTCAGTATACAGAATATGTAAAAGGTACAGTGTGCTTCGACTGAAACAGGAGTCGTTCAGTCTATATACAGTCTGGCTCCTTTTGAAATTTACGATCTTGTAATTTACGTTTAGGATTTAGATCTGTTGAGGATTTGGATCTTTTGAGTTACACTCATACATACCTCTTGACGTTCCTAATTTTTATCATGCCTCTGGCTAATCAACCAGCGTGCAGTGCTGCTCCTGATTTGAATAAGTGTCCTGCTTAAAAGTATTGCTCCAACTCTCAGCGCAGTCGTTCAGTCAAAATACTGGACTTGATAAAAAACAACTTTCACGCGTAAGTTTATTTCTGCGTTGAGGGGAAATGCTCATCAATACAAACAAGCGCTCGAGGCATTTCACCAAAGAAATACGAGCTAAATTTGTTCTTCCTCTCACAAAGGACGAAGAGAACTTAGGCCTCGTTGAATTGCACTTTTCATATAATAGCAGCTTGTAGCAAGGTAAGTTCTTTGCGACGGCCGCCCGCTTGATGGCAAAATGAATTAAATGTACAGCGAAGAATCGCAACACAACCGAATCAGATTAGACAGCGAAGTCCTTGCATGCCTTGATATTCCGGTTTTAGGAATTCAAGAAATTCATTCAGTAGACATTCAACGTAGGCGACGGGAGAGCTCTCTATGGTCATTGCAGAGCTTTGCTGGCCTGCTGATGTGGCCGGATATCATTCGGGTGAAACCAAATTAAAAAGAACGAGATCTAAGACGCAGTAATGCTTGGAGGCTGAAGGTCTCATCGCGACGCCGTCAATTGACATACTTAGTAACTCAAATAATGAATGAGAAATTTTTTAAGGAGTGGACCGAGCATCTCCATGAAACTACGTCCTTAAGCATTGAAAGGCTGAAACGGAATACCGAATGAGAAATAAATATGAAACACGGTTTCCTATTGATACTTCAAGCTTTCTTAGAAAATCGAATAAGTTAAAAAGTTAGACAGAATGAAAGTATTTGTTCTGTCATGCACCACACATATACAGGGTGTTTCAGAACAAGAGAGACAAAATAGCACACCAAGTAGAAGATGGCCTAATAAACACTTTTTATTCTATGAAATTTTCCGAAAAAATTCGGATTTTTGAGATGCTAGCTGTTTATTGTTTTGAAGGATGAAATTTAGTTACACAATTACTAGCAATATTTATTTCAAATTTACGTTACAAACACTTTTATTCTAGGAGAGTTTACTATAATTAAATTTAATTTTAGTGATATTTGGTAAAAAAAAGGTTTAGCAAGAAGCTTACAGATTGTTAAAGATCGTGCTACCAGGTTACTTCTTGTTTGTCTTGGCACTGTTCAGTTTCAAAGAAACCACGACGTCGGTAACACGAACCGCTTGACAAATGCTGAAATCACAGATATGCACCTGGCTGATGGTGCTGCTAATGGCAATGCGAGACAGGCAGCTAGGCTGTCTCAAGAGCGGTTTCCTATAACTGATTCATACCTGGTCATAGAATGTTTACATATCAGAACCAAAAGCTACGTGACAAGGGGAATGAGATTTGAAAACTGCATTGATGTAGGTGGAATTTATTTTTGAACAATTTTTGTGAAGTAAATTCATACTAAATATGGCGAATAATTGTGCTATTAAATTTCATCCTTTAAAACACTAAACAGGTTTTCTCTGAAAACTCGAATTTGTTGCGGAAAACTTCATTGAACAAAAAGTGTTTATATGGTGTATATACCTGGTGTACAATTTATGTCTCTTGTTCTGACACACCCTGTATAAAAAGTCGAATGTAATTCTATCGAAAAAAAGATCTCGATTTCATTCTTTAAAATCATCGTGAAGTTAGAGGTAGCCAAAATTTGATGACAACACTGATGTTGGCATATTTTCGATAAAAATAATAGAGGACCTATCGATTTCATAAAGCAACATTTCCGTCTAGAATTTAGACCTTACGAGTTACACTCATACATCTGTCTTAGTGTTCCTAATTTTCAACACCCCTTCATTATTATTACGGGTCTGGCTAGTGGTGAGCTACAAGTTTTTTCACGTTTTTAAGGAAGGAAAATATCGCATGAAACTATGCGAACAATCAGAAAAAATCATGAAGATTTTCTCTTAAGAAATGTAACAGATCCGAACACATCATGGAAAATTTCAGCTCCGTTAAAAGGTGATGGAAATAGGAAAAGACGCGAGAAAAAGGCATCATAAAAGGACAGACGACATCGAAAAAAATGTCTTCGAACATAAAAAATGAAACAATTAAAATATTGTGGTACGAGGACTAAGGCAGGGTTGAGCACTCAGTGCAAAGAACTGACAGGTTGACTCTGACAGGATGAGAAGAAAGGGGAGGATAGCATTAGAGAAGATAAATTTTGGAAGAGGCAGGGAGGAGAGTAAGGATAGCATGAGAGAAGGAGGAATGATGGAAGAGGCAGGAGGAGGGAAGGATAGCATGAGGGAGGGAGTGGAGTTTAGTGGCAGGGCGGGAGAAAGAAAGTTCTGGGTGGCGCTTGCGGTGTCGGTTAGTGGGGGCTGGGGGAGGTGCTGGAGTGGGAGCTGGGTGAGGTGCTGGAGTGGGGGCTGGGGGAGG
>JACJUY010001536.1:78309-140666 GCA_014220935.1 Platorchestia sp. MABIK | reverse complement strand
CAGAGGCTGCAGGAATAGCAACCACCTCCAATATCAGCACCACCACCACAACCGTATCAACTGATACTGTCCCCTTACCGAGCATCACTTGTGCAGCTGAGCTGGTGCCTTCGTGGGATCTAATTGTGGAATCAGACAGTGAAATAAGTGTGTAATGTTGCGTTTACACCAATGGATTTGGCTTAAATTTCGACATTATGGTTAAGTTTGTCCTCTCAGTGTGATCCTATTGTAAATATGGGGAGTAGCACTGTTAGGGGGACATTGTGAGTGCCCTGTGCGAAACCATACTGTGGCATAAAATCCCCGGATAATTCTCTAAGCTAAATGATGCTTGGAATTTTCCTCTTTCGGGGACTCTTGCTGTGATTAGTGAAACTCATACTATGATACAAAATGAAAATACAAAAATTATTCAAAAGAAAATGCCCCAGGGGGACAGAGTTGGGGCCCTAATTGATGGTGGGTACGCCTCCTTTTTGTTGAAATATATGCGTTTATTTGTTGAAGGACCATCTTCTTTAACGCGTAAACTGCGATGGGTTAAACTGAAGTTCAATATTCAATGCAAATTTAAAGTCAATTGTAGTAATCAACTTTGAAAACGGCAAACAAAAACTGGATCTGGTTTTTATCTAGCTTTCATTAAGTATTTATAAAAAATAAGTTGGTCCCTGCAGGTGGGTCAGCAGCACCATGAAAATCACCTAAGTGACCACCGGTGGGTCACTTCGCAGGAAATGTCAAGTTCACTACTATCTTTTTCTTAAAGCACCTACTACTTTCTTCTTGAGTTTTTGAATTATTCTGTGATTTTTTACCTGAACTCTGTGATACTGATTAGCAAGGAAATATTTTATAAGTTCTCTGTGATGCTATTTTTATGTTTCGGTGAAAACTTGATTTCGGTGTGTAATGGATGACCAAATATAAAATGTGTGGTGAATTTGATTTATTTGAACCTATAAATTTCAACAGTCAATTAAAAATGTATTATTATGCTATGTTATCGCCGCCTTTCGCTTTATTATGCTTATTTATCCATTCGAGGCAGCGATAACTTCGAATGGAAGGCATTTGCTTCATAATGGCTGAAAATACTCACGGTACGCACGGATTTAAATAATGGCGCACAGAAATACATGTATTTACGTCTGTGTACCGTGCTATGAAAATGCATATTGAATACAATATTATGCATATTTATGCATTTCATCAGCCGCCTGTCATGCAACTTTATGCACAATTATGCTTTCGAGGCGGCGATAATTATCGCGGCAAAAGAGGTCTTTGGCGACGATAAAGTCGGCTATATATCGCCGCCTTAGTGACGATAATCATGCATAAATAAGCATACGACTCGGCGAACCGTGTGCATACTTTTCGAAGAGGCGGCGAAAAAGTCAGACTGGGTAATTGCGATCTTTCTGATAAAGTTAGAAATTTTCACAACACGTTTGAGCACACATTAAAACTCATGTAGCAGAGTCTTCGCATCCAAAGCAATCAAGATGCTGTGTAGCGTATAGACACGGAGAACGATGATCTTTTTTAAGTCTTTGCTGCCGGATTTGAAACTGATCTAGAACGCGTGTACCGTATGCCCACTTCGATAGTTATTTCTCAGTCTAGCTCATTTTTGAAGAACAATTCCCTTAATAGGTTTAAAGACATGTCAAACATGGGCTTATGCACACTGGCTCAGAGGATTAACATTCATAACTCGCCGAGAAAACGATCGTGAGCGTAACTCTTGACAGGAACATGTCGCGACATCGGTTGATTCATCCATATGGAATGAATGCATTCGAGTGTGTCTCATAGCGGATGATCCATTCGGCAGAAAATCCTGTTATGAATGGGATCAGACTTCTAGCTATTAATATAGCAAAAAAAGGGCTTTCATCTCATTCCATTCTTGTTCTCCAAGAACTAGCTTTGATGCTTTAGGAGTAAGTGGCTTGATCAGGTCCACGTCATGTTATACCAGTTTTTTTAGGGGCTGCGTGATGTTAGGAGTAAATCTGAGTATTTAACGTTGATTTTTACCAACGATTTATGCTCGCGCAATCGAAATATAAATCAAAATATTATTATACGTAAGGTACTTACGATGATATTGTTTGCTAGAAAAATTACCTAAAAAATATTTCGAATCTGAAGAAGGATCTCTGAAACGTTTAATATATACAACAGAGGTGGGCAGTAGCGCACTACATGTAGCGTCCGTTACACTTTCAGTAGCGGTAGCACCCGCCACATATTTAAGTAGCAATACGAGGTTTTGCCGCTACTGCGCTACCGCTACATTTACGATATAGTCATATAGATTATAGAATAAAACAGTACGAAGTACTTAGGCGTAGTGCTATTAACTTGTTACCAATATATAATCGTATGGGATGTTCAGCGTTCCATTCACACTATAAATTATTCCGGTGTCAAGATAAATGTAAACTGAGAGAGGTAAGATAAAAAATTATCTCTCTCGTCAATGAAAAACTTTCAGCCAGCATCTCACAAACTACCGGCAACAGCAGCGAGGAAGAAGACATGACTCATTCGTTCTTTAATGCACTACGCAAAACACGGAAGCATTGTCACGTCAATGAAGGAGAACGATTAGTGAACAACTATTTGGAAGGTCAGGTGAGCATCGCTTTGCTTGCTCCTGAATCCTTTCCCTGCAAACCATTCCTAGCACTTTTTGTACACCACTACACTCCAATCCCTTGTAGTGCTGCTGTGGCGAGGATGTTTTCCTTGAGGTAGGATATCCTGAAACCAAAGCGTGCAAGCTTGTCAGATAACAATTTTGAAATGCTGGTACTTCTAAAAAGAAAAGTTCAGTCACTAAATTGAAATATTCCGTGTAGTTTACATGTGACCATTATGATATCTCATATGCTGTCTAACTTGAAGATGGAATGGAACTGGTTGAGGGTCTGATTTTTTATTTGTAAATATTGAAAACTTTTCCGATTGATTGGCGTAGACATCCATATAGGGATTGTGAAGGATGAAACTAATGAAAATAGCTATAGCACTTACACTTATAAAGCTGCACTGTTATGTTTTCATAATGTCCTAATATCATTAAATGTTTATGAGTTAATGGAAATAGTAGGACAATGAATTTTTAGAGTTTTTCAATAAGTTTATGCCATTGTAGCGCCTAATGTTGCGGCGCTTCATTTTACTGTAGCGATAACGGTAGAGCTGCTACAGCTAGAGAGTAGAGCGGTAGCGGTAGCGCTCCCTACATGGAGAAGTAGCGCCGTCCAGCTCTGATGTGCAATTATATGCCCTGACTAATAGTTCAAATGCTTCCAGTATCGCAAAAAAGTAACCTTTGGCTTCCAATAAGTACTCGACTTTAATTTCGAACTCTGTGGGATCCTTGAAATTCGTTTCCTACCACGGGTGCCTCCACAGTCGCGTTTATCAAAATATAACTAATGGTATTTTTGAACTTGCATTTTGGACCTCCAGTTGCAGAATTTAGTTCTTGCATAATATGTACATGTTCGCATACAGCGGGTCAGACAGTTGAACTGTTTGCTTATCGGGCGGGAAGTGTTGGAATACTTCCCTTCGCACAAAGCAGCCGAATTATCAAACACTCAAACCCTCCGTCGTCGTGCTGCAAGGTTGTCAGAGGCTGAGTGACTTTTAATGCCACCATTCATTTAAAAAGCCAAAAATGAGCGTAGCCCAGCCAAGTCGATTTTGAAGGACTTGCGCTACCTGCTCTTCAACTTCGTCATAGTGACTGGTTTTAAAATTCAGCCCAAAATTTTAATCGTCAGACTACATCTTAGAGCGGCTCAAAGATCCGTTGTGAGCTTGTGAGACCGTTGATCTCCCCCGTATGAAGAAGTGCAGGAATCGCAGCTTGAATGCTCGCACTCTAACTGAACCATCCTCTTCAATGGAAGTCCTAAGCTCGTGCGCCGCTGCATAACGTGTTTTGGAGAGGCGACTAACATTTGAAGAAATTATACACCGATTGATATTTTAGTTGTAAGTTAAGTGTTATTATAAGAAACAAAATTGTTTTTAATTTCTCATGTTCACTGACACTCACCACATTTATGAATGATGTGTTAGAAAATATCGATTACAAATTTTAGAGTCACCAAACTGATAAAAAGGGAATGCTTTTCCTAGACGTCTCTATTGCAATTATAAGAATAATAACGTAATCACACCCAGTAGAAAAAATAGAATGTCGTTTCTTGACACAATTTTATCATTTCTATTGAGCTCTGAGGAACTTATTTGAGTAAAAATTGAAATCAAAATTTTGCTAAAAATACAACGAATAGATTTCGATTTTTTAGTGTTAATCCTCAAGAGCTAGCTGGTTCTTTCTTTTCACTATTAGAACAAGCTCGTAAATATGTTGTGCGTAAATTAAGTGCTCGCCAATACGTCAATGGGTAGGATAGAATCTTGGAAATTGAGAAAGAAAACCTTGTGCTGAGATATTTTTCGATCGTTAACATCAAACGTCTGAGGAATGTTTCACTGATTGTGAGAAGGTGCAATTCCTATTGAACTAAATGGGGAAAAAGTTTGACCCAATAAATTCGAAATTGAAGCTTTACTACTGAGAGGATTTAGCCTCACGCTTGACCAGTATTGCTGCAGAGTCCTGCTCTTGAATTCTGTAGCTAACGCTTCAAAACTCCTAGACGGATCTATGCGCGCCAGTGCTTATTTACGGTTGCTGTGGTGAAACTGATGGTACTGAAATGCATTGTCAGTCACCATGGTATGAGAGTACAACAAAATTTAACCTTGTTCTGATCCTTCCATGTGTTAACACCAGTCTATGAGTGGATGGTTCAATAACTTGGGATGTTATGTTCATATTCGCCAATTAACATCATCACTAATATATGTCAAGAAATGTTTCAGTACCACGCTGCCAAAGCGCTGTACATGAACTGCAAGTGTCAGCGACTGATGTACCATAACACATGTCCTTTGATGCAAGCTCGAGTTTCAAGATTAATCTGTCAAGAACCTTAATATCGCACTCGTCATCTTACCACTCTGTAGAATCATTGAACTTAAATAATGAAAATTATAGAAAGCATTGCATTAAGAAAACCTACAAGCCCGGGGAAGCAGGATTGTTCCGTTATTGTGCATCCTGAATGTGCTACTGTTCTCTTTTTTATTACTACAATTTTTATGAAAAGAGATTTTTAACATGTTATGTCAAATCAAATAATTAACCGTAGATTGCTGCTCTGATTAGGTTAGTGTGATGAAATAATCAGGGAAGTCATAACCAGTAGGATTTGACAAATGGCAAACTGTACTGTAGGTCTCTCAGTATCATCCGCATAAATTTGGCCATCGCTGTTTAGTGGCAGCTAAAAGTAGATTCTCATGCGCATCCTGGGGGCGATTACCTCACACCCTAATATTTTTTAATAAAATTTTGGCCTTGTTGGATAGCTGATAGCGGAAGAGTGACAGCATGTTATCCGTTACACTCAATTATTCGTGTAAACAAACCCTACATATTCTGCCCAAGTATTTGATAATTTGAGAACCGGTTCTCTCCTGCTATTATGCTATCACTGAAGATAAAATAATGAAGTATAATTTCATTAAAGCTCGATGATTTCTAAAAAATGCTTAATTACGTTTAAGTCAAAGTAGCAGACAGTGGTTCATAAGTTTTGAAATTTGCTTTAATTCGGTTGAACTTGCTCTTTAGGATTTTTTTGCTGCTAATAAGTTAAACTACACACAAATATCACTGACATAGTACCAAGATCTCAAAATTCTATTTGGAAATTATTCTTCTTCATATTTCTCAAAACTAAACTCATGACATTCATAATCCAATCAAAATACCGGCAGCGCTAGTGTAGGGAGCATCAAATTTCCGCAGTGCACATTTACTACGCTGGCAGCGCGTGCAGAGCGTGGGGCTGTGGTGAAATGTTCATTTCCAGGCTGGCGTTGAGGCGCAGCACCTGGGCGCACACGCGGCAACGTTGCTCCTCTAAGTGTGAGTGTGTTGCAGCCTCCGTGTGCGTGTAGGGTGCGTCATGCGCACTGGTTTTGAGTTGACCTCATTTCCAGAAGTCGTATCGTCTAACTATAATGAGTTATCAGAAGTTGCAATGCTGTTACGTTATGAACTTGCAAAATAATAAGAAGAGAAAGGAATTTATCACTAAATGTATTTAGAAATGTGACAAATGCTAAAATTAATAATGTCACATAGTACGCAATAATGCTTTCAAAAAATGTTTTCTTTCACGTGTTTCTTAGATGCACTTGTTTAGAAGTTTGCTCGATAATAAAACAATCGTAATATTTGTTACTGCAAAATGTCAATTTTTAAAATTCTATACCTCTGTCAATCTATAAAATGCAACGTTTTGATGAAACTATCATCATCTTCAGGCTGGAAAATGAAGTAAATCATATTTTTATACGGTCACATTGATAAAAAATGACAATGAATAATTGTTCAAGTAAAAGCAGACCCCGTAAAACACAAAATTCACATTGTAAGACGACTATATGGGAGCAACTTTTTGTAGTTTAGGAATGTCAATCACCAGCAGGCTAGCTTTTTCAGCCTGAAGATGATAGTAGTTTGATCGAAAAATTGCATTTTATAGATTGACAGAGGTATAGAACTTTAACGGTTGACATCTTGCAGTAAAAAAATTTTGAGTGAATTTTTTTCAATTTAGACACGTGAAGAACTGAAAATATTTCGTTAAGCTGAGAAGTTGAAAAAGTAGTCATAACTAAATTAATAATAAATAATGAAAGCATGTAACACATGAAAATAAATATTACTACATGCAGTTTTCTTTCATTTATAATACAGTTTTCATTGCCTGTATAAGAAGTTTTGAAAATGACATTAAATATCGTCCAATATTTCACAGGTGTCACGTAACATGTTTCATTTTACACTTACAAGTCACAGTCGTCTTAAACGACACATGTTGTAAAATGAGTTAGACCAAATAACAGCACAGTTACTGTGATTCTACCGTATGCCATAATGTTCTGTTCGCATGTCACAATGAATTGTTCGTACGTCACGATGTATTGTTCACAGTGCAAATCTTTTTAGGTTCTGTTATAAATGTGTATTCAATTCGAGAAACAATAGATTCTTCATAATTTCAATTAAATAAAACTATTCTAACAGGTACTTAGTTATATAAATTAAATTAAAATATTCTAATCCTGAAGCGTTCTGTAAAATGCCTTTTATGCATATTGCATTGAAATGAACGAATATATTAACAATTCACTCCTGCAAATAAACAAATGATTACATAGCCTACGATGCAGCAACAATATTTAGACAAGCGACGTCGATCTACCTCTAATGGCGGTTAACGCGACGGTCTACCCAAGCAAAAAAGTCCGTAATTGACTGGTGGATTTCTCTGAAATTTCCACAGAAGGTGTGAAATGCTGCAAATTTTTTTTATTATTGATGTGTTTTTTGTATCTGCCTATAATTTTAAATTTTAACGAAAAAATATTTTTTTATATTTTATCTACTTCTACAATTTTAAGTTACAGAACTGGAAATTCGTTTCTATATAGCTTGTATATCTATATAACCATAAAGAATGGGGAATTTTGATAACTTTTTTTTTGGAATTTTTCGGAAAAATTACTTCTTTTTTCTTTTTTTTTAACGTCGTGTAATTTTCAAAATAATAGATTTTTCAAAAACTTGTAATCCTTATGGATAGAGCTTGCTAAACCCTATCGAATGGTATATGTCCCACTCTCATCCCATAAAATTGTGGAAGAAGATACATTTAAAGAAACCAATTATCAAGTATCCAGAAAACGTGTTTTTCTCAACATTTTTTTATATTTCTTCTTCACTTTTGAAATAAGTGTTTCATACATTGAACTCTTGATATTTTGTTGCGCTTTTTAAGCTTTTTTCAATTGATATATTTGCCATTGTTGTAGCTTTGAAACTCTGGGAGAAAATCTACATCAAAAGACAATATGTGTTCAAAACACTAATTTTTCTAAACATTTTTTCTTTTGCTCACCAAAATACGTTTTTCTTAAAATTAACACCTTTGCCATGTAGCTCTTTTTAAGATCTTTTGATTGGTGTGCTTGCCATAGCCGTAGCTATGATACTGCGGCTGTCGTCGAGCTATGAGTGAAAGCGTGTGCACACAGAACAGCTGGATCTTAAATCGTCAAAAATTATTACTCAGCGTTAGAGTGTTTCGTTCGAATATGCAAACACTTTGAGTAGCCCATGAACGAACTCTATTGCCATTGCCGCAAAGAAACATGCCAAATTGACCCCACATAATTAGGGGTGCGAGGGGTCACCCTGCGTTAAAGTCAAGCCACCCCCCTCGCACCTCCCCGCTCTGGGGGGGTGTACCAATCAGAGTAGACACGAGCGAATGGCACCAATGGCGGCACAATAAAATCCTCTATATGATGCATTTAAAAACAGAAAATCGACAATAATTTCTTCCGACTTCCACCTAGACCGTCCCCTTAATGACGCACTGACTGGTTTTGAGGAATTGATCAGCGCTCCCAATGTCTAGTGTAAACGCTCATGGCTCTTATGAGGTCCCACATGAGGCGTATACATGTGAGTCTGTGGCAAAATGTATACCAGTGTAAACAGGGCCTAAGTAATTACACGTGTTCATGTGTGTTCCGAAGGTAAGTAACGAATTTCAATGATCCCGCGTGCGAAAGGCCATACGTGAGTACGGTCTTCGTCCTCGTGATGTCAGTGTTCTCACGGGCATACGAACTTTCTTGCGCACGTGCATGTGTATACTCACGCGTATGCGAGAGCACTCACGCATGAGCGAGCACACTCACGCTTGTGCATGCGTATTCATACGCGAACGTGCGTACCAACGAGTGTGCGAACTCACGAAGATGCTCACATACGAACGTACTCGTCTACTCAAGTTTTTACGTACATTAACGCACGCACTTACGTCTTTATGTACGTCATTAATAGCTCCTGTACTTACTTATCACGTAAATACACACGTTCGTATACTTACATACGTACTTACACACATATCTAAGTACTAGCGTTCAGTGGTGGGCATTGATAAATTTTTCGACAAAGCGATAACGATAAAGCTATAATTATTTTCCATTTGTCTTACAACGATAAAGCGATAAATTTCCAAAATACCTTGAAGCGATGCGCGATGAGCGATAAATCTAAAAATACTCTATTTTGTACTACTTATGCAGTTAAAAACCTCTTTTCTACACTTAAAATACCAAAACTTGAAAACTGTCCTCTGGCTCACTGCTCAGGAACAGGAGGGAGCTCGAGTGAAAGATGGTGGGAATGTCCACAGATCCCGAACTCACGGAAAAGTTCCACTCCCTTTCCTGAGTCACATCACTGCTGCTGGCCTTCAAGCGGAAAAAGTCCTCCACTGTCCTCTTGCCAGACATCTCGAAACTCACCAATCACTAAATTCACTATGCTCGAACACTGAAGCGCGCCCGCCGCGACACTAATTAATAACGCCGCAAAAACCTCAACAACATCTTGAAAAGGAAAAGTTAGAACACAAAATCATGTGATGTTCGTACGAACGTGAAACGCACCTCGAACCTTTCAAGATGTCATGCAAAAAAGTTTAAAACAAATAAATATTAACTAGATATTTAGTTAAGATGGCAATATACAAGAAGAAATAAGCAGATATAAGTTATAACACACAAAGAAGCTTTGGATCGCTGGTAGCACTGTGAAATAAAGAGCTGAGATCAGATGCGTCTAGCTGACAGTGACAACCTGGGTTTCCAAATTAAAATTTCCATCACAAGCCAACTAAGGTCTCAAAAAAGCCAGAATTTTTGACCGAAAAAAAAAAGATTTCGGAAATTTGTCCTTAAAAAAGCCAATCTGGTAACCCTGGTGACAACAGAAGCACGGGCTGCCAGGCGCCTGGCCGCTTCAGTTTGCCGCTGAACAATGAGCTTGTAACCTACCGCCATAACGGTTTTTCGTCTGACACTTTATCGCTGGATTTACCGCGGGCAATTCGAAAGCGATGAATATAAGCGAATTTTTTTCCAGTTTTTCAATAAACAATAAGCGATTAATTTTCGGTTAATGCGAAATTATCGCATTCTCGCTTTGCTTATCGCAACGCCCACGACTGCTAGCATTTATGCGCGAATACATTACGATAACCTTTAGGCACTCCTGCATGCATGAATGGTACACTGGAATCTAGATTTATGAAAATTCTGTGGAATCTAGATCTATGAAAATTGGCATACATATGCATTTCCAGAAAAAAAATGAGGTCTTCTCTATAGCATTTTCCCGCTTTCGACATAACTTTGGAGCCAATGGGTGAAAAGTGGAGGGGGGTTGCGTGCTTTTCCAGAGACGTCTTCTCAAAAAGTGTTTATTGAAGAGCAATGATTTAAGTGTCATTGGATGCGCAAAAAGTTGTTGCATTATGAGTCGAAGGATTAATATGAATTTCTCAATAATTTAGTTATTATGAAATAAAAACATTTGAAAAGTCATCATTTTTTCCATAGATTTTTATTGTAACCAAAAACTGCAATAAATTCTAAAATTCTTACATCAGTAGATCGAAAATTTTTTTGCGCATCCAATGATACCTTAATCATTGCTCTACAATAAAAACTCTTGGAAGAAATAGACTTTGAAAAATGATCATTCACTCCTCATTATCTCCGTAATTATGGCAAAAATTGGAAAAAGTTAAGAAGACGACCCCTATTTATTTCTAAAAATACATACGTATGACAATTTCCATAGATCGAGATTCTATAGAAAAGAGCTAATAGTCATTTTGTAAAAATTAACTAATATCTTCCAATTCGGAATTCTATACATAAATATATCCTATATAACAAAATTATCATGAATATCAAAATAATCCTTCGACTCGACATGCAGCAACTTTTTGCGCATCCAATGACACCTAAATCATTGCTCTACGATAAGTCCTGCAATTTTTGAGAAGTCTCTTGAAAAGTACGCACTTCCCCCCCTTCCCCATTGTCTCTAAAACTATGTCGAAAGTGGAAAAAGTTATAGGTATTATTCACTCTCAAAAAAACATATGTATGCCAATTTTCACAAATCTAGATCGAATACAACAAACGTTACAGTCATTTCCTTAATTTTGGTTGGACGTCTCACTCAACCTCCCGATAAACAAAGACGTCGGCGATTACCCTTTCATCTTCCATGTTTCTTCATCGCTGAAATATGCTAGTCTGTATCCGCAAGTCAGGTAAAATGCACCGAAGGCCTAATGTAGCCCCATTATGTAATCAGCCGTACGAAAAAGCCAGCGGCGCTAACTTCCCCACAATCGCAGAATACAGACGTAGAACTGACAGCTGTGCAGTGCTGCTAACTCCTATGGACAAAAAAATGCCAAAAACTGCAAAATATTTGTCACGTTCCTACAAAATTTCCGCTAACCTATGCTGGAAATTCACTCTGAGGAACAAAGGTAATATGTAAATTTTTACGTGGGCATATTATAAGTATAATAAATTAAATAATGAGATTTAAACTTACCATTTTCATTCATAAGGCCCAAGTTCCAAGTCAACACTGGAACTCAGTGGTTTGTCCATCGAAGAACTTGGATATGTTTTTAAAGTTCCAATTTTTTAAATAATATTTCTTGATATATTATAGGTAGAACAACATTTTTGCGTTTCTAACTAATCCAAATTTTACAGTAAAAATAGCTGTCAAACTTTTGTATGCCATTTTGTTTTGCGCTTTTGATTTGATGTTGTTCATAGAGCTAAACACACCCTTAACTTCAAAATTTGAATTTGGTAATATTGAAGTTGAAAGAGCGAATAGTGGAAGTTCTTCGAAAGGGTTACCACCAGATGCATTCTTATACGGTGACACTCCACTTCAAAATTAATCATTATCTGTATAATTTGTCTAGCAAATCAGAAGCATATTATTTTATTGTACTGAATTTTAATTGTAGAAATAAACTCATATGCTAATCCCATCAATCTGGTAATTGGTTCCTTATTAGGATGCAGAAATTTTTCTACAGACTGCGCTGAAATGCTCGTGAGGATTTTCAATTTTTCTGACAAGTTTTATATCAACTGCTTGTACAAAGGGGAATTTTTTAAAATCTCTCCCTTAAGTCTTGCTTGTCTTCCTAGAATGTTTTTTTTTTTGTTCTCTTGCTTCTTGAATTTTTCTGTCACATCTGTGCCCTTAGTAAGACATAGGATCTAAGAATTTTTCTTCTCTATCAGTAAGTTAATCGAATCTTGCTGTCGAGACTATTGACTTGCCTGCAATTGATTGAAAAAGAAGGTAGAAATAGTCCAACAGTTTTGGTTTGCCACGTGTTTTTTGATTCCAAAAGTTTACTCACTCTGAATTTTTTTCAGGATTGATTGAAAAAACAACAAAAGAACTAGTTTATTTTCGTCATTGTACATATTGGAAATGATTTCTGAAATGCAGCATTTCTTCTTTGTTTTTGTTATTTCGAAATGCAATTTCAACTCAATCCACTGTGCTAAAATTTTACGAACTGCACATTTGATCCAGAGCCCCATTGTCTGACACCAGGTATTTTAATAGGAAAATTGCCACCATTAATTGGCTTAAATAGTTTTTGTAGGATATTCGTCATAATGATGACTCAGAAAACCCCTTGTATGTTTCAGACATAAAATCCAAACTACTGAGTAGCAATTCAGAAGCTGCACGAGATACAGCTGCTGTGATAAATGACACACACTTCTAAAAAGTTTTAGAATTGGATTTTTTTAGCTTTTCATATACTTTATTGACCAACCACGACACTGGCATTATCGGTGCCTATTGCTGCAAGTTTGTCAATATCGCGCATTTTACTTTCCAACTCTCATTTCTGAGCATCCACAATATACTGGGCATCTCAGGATTCTGATTCAACAAGATTTAGATAATTTAAAACCTCTTTTTAATTTTTTTTACTGAAAGGTAAGATTACAATATCACAATGGCAAGCATTTTATGAATAGGTATGTCATTTGACTCGTCAAGAAGTACTTGCTTTCACTAACATCAGCAGCAGATCATCCTGAAAAGGAGCACTACGGACACTTTTAATAATCTCTTTGCACTTTATTCTGTGTATGCTTGATTCGGACGTTATCTTACTGTCATCGATTGTTGACTGCAAAATATCTGTCAGATGATCACAATTTACAATGAAGGAATGGCACGCTAAGTAAACTGCAAGACTGGCTTCCCGTGACGTGGTTTCGTTGCATTTCTGGACAATGAACCGAGTTATTTCTGTCGCTGGAGCCCCAATGTTATTAACATGTTGCTAAGTTTTACTGTGGTTAACTAAGTCACTTACACTTATTTTGCATAAGCAACAGTGCGCTTTAGGCTTTCCCCCATTCACTTTTTTAATCCAGTCTATGAATCCATCAGACTTCAATTATTCACTTTAAATTTCTGCTTGTACCGCTAGACTTTCGGCATGAGTGATGAGGGTTGTTTTACAATTATTTAGATATATCAGCACAAATCTTTGTAGCGAACGGGCAATCCAACAAATCAGCATTCGCGCGCGAAACTGATGCAGTCCTGCCGAAACGAAAGCGGCGCTCAACATGGAGATACTACTGAAGGAGAAATAACCTATATTGACCGAGCGTGCTCCGCCAAACTGGGCGTTATCTCAGACTATACCGAATGTGAAAGTAAGCTTTGTACGATTTATGATATAAATTCTTTTTATACAGCAAATTAAAATTTTCAATAAGAATAAGCACTAGAAAAAACGCTAGTACCTATAAAAATACGCTAAATTTACAGCTAGCTGCTATACGCCAATATGGTACCCCTAGATGCATCATAGAACCGCTATACCTAACGGAAAATAACCTAAATTGACAACACTGCATCTGTGCTCTTCGTACAAATCTCAGGATCAAACTTTAATACGAGAACGCCAGTAGTCATGTTCTCGTTGTAACTTGCGCTGTAGTCAGCATCTAAGCCGAACTTCAGGCAACAGTCATAGAAGGATCGCCATTCTACCAATCTTTTCACATTTACAATTACCCCAAGCGCATATTTAAACAAGTCTGCAATAACTGCAGGAACACAATTACTGCCAAGACCCAATACGTACGAAAAAACAGTTAGTGCGAGGGCACAATTGCTTCAATGGCAAAATAATTGCAAGGAAACAGTCA
The DNA here is from genome assembly GCA_014220935.1 of Platorchestia sp. MABIK. Classification (NCBI taxonomy): domain Eukaryota; kingdom Metazoa; phylum Arthropoda; class Malacostraca; order Amphipoda; family Talitridae; genus Platorchestia; species Platorchestia sp. MABIK. The sequence goes on along the minus strand of JACJUY010001536.1, from coordinate 126,392 downwards.
ATGTAAGGTCACAATTACTAATAGGACACGATTTCATCAAAAAAACGATGATTGCGAGGGTACGATAGAGTTACTGCAAAGGTATAATCAATGGTCCCAAGTTTTTCGTGGCTATGGGTTTCAGACATTACTCTAAACGAAAGTGTTACAAAATATTACTTTTCAATGGAATGTTCATTACTATTTAATTCCAAAAACCATATAGAACGATAATTCATTAGCAGGAAATTTTGATATTTGTAACCTACATGACCCGTCATCACATACAAAAATTTATTGTATTGGTACAAGATTAGTCTACGAATTATTTCGTGAAACTTCCCACCCTAACTCCGAGGATACCCAGAAAAGTAACGTGCTTTACACTGAAACTACTGAGTAGACGAAAACTTCAAAAGTGCAGTTAACACGTCAGGCCTGTTGATCAATTCAATTTCAGTTTAAAGAGAATATTTATTTAATTAGAACATGAATTTCAAAGAAAATAGAGTTAAATGAGAATCATAGAATTGTTGTTCGTACTCACTAATAGTTATTTACAGGGTTGAAGGAGAGGGCAGATTAGATTAATGTTAGTTTAATCCTCCCTTACCGCAGCAAAGGCGTCCTAAAGAGAGGTTTGAGGATGACACCATTCAGAATTGAGTTGAGAGAACTCGGAATCTGTCCATAAAGTACATATGAAAAGAAAGTTGAGAAAGAAGTTTATTCAACACGATAAAAGTAGAAGGAGAAAGCAGTAGGTGCTGATGAACAGCACAACAGAGAACCGAAAAAAGATGGTCCGTAACAAAAAAATATATTCTGTTTCAACGAAAGGAGAGCCTACTTAATCTGTTGCTCAGGACCCCACATGTTTCCCTTGGGAGCGCTAATTCCTTTAGATACAATAGTTGTATCCCCCTGAGGGATGAAGGAGAGGACGTTTGATTCGAGTTTACTACTACTTGCTGAAAGAACAAAACAAGTTGATACCGCGCAGCATTCACTTACATCTTTATTTTCTATCCTATCCAAAATGTTTTTATAATTTGAATTAGACGTTATAAAACTCGAACATGACTGTTGTACGTGAGGAACATTACAATATGATTTTCAGCTAATTTTGATGAAAAGTCTTGAGTCATCAATATTGTTCGTTTCTGAATGATAATTTAGTGTGTGATTAATTTCCATCGAAATATTGAATAAACATGTTAAAGAAATATCAATTTCTTGATTATAGCGGGAATATACCTTATTGCGGAGCGAAAACAGTCCTTGTATGGAACTGTTTCCAGAATTTTTGACCGCGTCTACGGGGATGTTCGTTTGATAAATGGGAGGGAAACGACAATCAGCATCAGTCCTTTGATCGTTAGCGATGCCTTTTTTCGGACTATTCGACTCTATTGGGCTGGTGACCTAGTTTCGGTGCAGAATGGCTTTCTGAAAAACATAAAATTTCAAACAGTGCATCGGTTTATTGAATGGCTTGATCGAGGGAAGTGGTTACGGTGTACTAGGAATTGATCTCCCCTTGACGCTCTGCATTGATCACTTATAGAACATTACAGAGAAAAACTGTTACGTAATGGATGCCATTATTCACATAAGTTGTGAGATGTCCCCACTGTTTAAAGCAGTCTGTTCTGCTTGCCTGTACATCGGAACTTTAATATTGTTGGCGTACTTTTTGATATGCGGTACAATTGAAAAATGTTATTTTCATCTTTATGTTTTGAATAATTCAAGGTTTATTTGAGTACTCTTATCATCCAACAGTAATTACACCAGTTTTTTCAGACACTACTTTTCTTGCACAATTGGAGCGTTGGCATCACATCATCGCCACTCAAATCATGAAATGCGACCAAGTTGTTCTCACCCTCGGACAGTAAGATTTTTTTAACAGTTTCATAATTTTCAAACCTCTGATCTATCGTCAGTTAATCTCAAAATCACACAAAATTACGCCCTGAGTCTTACGAACTCAATGCGTTCATTTGACATAAGTAAGTCCAACAAATTTGATTGTCACTTATTACCAAGAAATGTTAATAAATTAGAGTTCAATTAATGATGTGAAATTAAGTGAATAGCATACATGTGTAGAATAGGATAACATTGTGTCTTCTCAGGAATTTGAAAGTGTTCCCTTAGTTTTGCCGGTGCCAGACTAGAATTGCTCAAATTGGCATTGCAAATCATGCATTGAGGACGCTGACTCCCATCACGTTTCGATATACACGTGAATCCATACTGGACGTATTCGTGCGACCACTTCCGTTTTTTGCTTGACATAGTATCAAGGGTTTGAAGTATTAAAAGGGAAATCACAAATCACGTTCGATCAAGACAGTCAGTCAGCGCAGATATCAAGGCCAAGCGATGTGGCGTGATCAGCTGCAACCAATAATGGACAAGCAGAGCTTGACGTCACGTGAAACAAACCGTCGAACCCCAGAAAATGACTCACCGAAACCCTGAGGTTCGATCGATCCCAGGTTGAGGACCTTTGGGACTCTAGTCACTCTAGTGTATGGTTGCAAATGCGCTGTTCGGGGACGGTGTAAACTTTTTGATGACTATTTCCCATGATTAATTATACATCCGCTAGATAAACTGTAAACTTAAAAACTTTGGTGTTAAAACCTATAAACTTAAAAACTTTGGCGTTCAACCAATGAACTTAAAAAACTTTGTAACAACTATTGCTTCCTATCTACGCAACAATTTCAACTGTATTTTGAGTAATCTCTGGAAATTACGTTGATAGTTCGCGTTATCATGCCTTTTCAGGATGGACGATACCCTGGCAGGAGATCGGGCATGGCATTGAACTGATGAAGGTTCTCATAGCTCGTCCTGTTTCCTGTTCGTGTCCGTTACGGCTGTTTACGATGTGTGTTCACAACTAATCTCTTTCTGGAGTGAACTTAAATGTCGACGAAACGTAGTTTTTACACCTTCATAATTTAGCTACTTCACTGAAAATTGTACAGCTGCTGTAACAACTGTACTTGGAAAAAAACGTTCAAGTGTTTCAAGGGGCCTGTGACAGCAAGCTTAGGAACATTCGGAACATCTAAAATTGAATTCGAAACAGCCGATTCAATTTTTGTTTCTACGGATAATTCAAGGTCATTATCAGCATCCTTGTTCCATTCATGCTCTTGAAATCTTGCCTCTGAAGAGCAGCATTCTACGTCGCTTCTCTCTTGTTTCTTCTGAAGAATCACCATTTTCTCCAGAATTCGCGGGCCCAAACTCAACTACATGCGAAATGTTTGAAGAAAACGACTCATTTTGCGTTTCAGCGTCATTTTCTTATGAAACTTCAGCCACAGGAGCCAATGCAGCCAACCGTCGTTTTTTTTTTTTTGGCCGTTGCATAAAAATGTAAATGGTTTTCTTTTTCTTTTCATATGAAATTCGGATTGAAACGTTCAAAATACTCATAAAATCCTGCCATGAAATGATTACAGAATAATTACATAGAAGATTTTTTGTTATTAACAATTATTAAATCGGAAAAGGCAATTGGATCTTCATGCTAAAACATTAGGATCTACCGATAGTGTCGGTCTCGGAATCGGCAGTATCAGCCTTTTTCTCGAGTATCGGTATCGGCGTCCGAAAAAAGGAAGGATCTTAACCAAATCTCCGTTGCTTCTATACTACTTTCAGAAGACCAGTAATGCAAAATTTCGGAAGACAATCTTAATACAACACATTAATGGCACATACAACTAAATTTAATGCTGATGCCCGTTGGTAACATGCATCTATGCTGGTTGCTTGCATGGAGTAGAGCTTTGGAGCATTTTCCGGGCAACGAAGTGAATAAAATATCAAGCTAAATGGTAATTGAACTTACACTGTATTAATGAAAAGCCTGCAAATGAGACTTAACGTTATTTCATTTTATTTTGTACTCCTGCTCTCACTTCCTAGCAGTTTTCTGCTAAAATCTCCATGATAATGTAAAACCTTAGGTAAAATAAGAGATGCGAGGTTATAAGTCATATATGTTCTTTTTGATTCAAGTCTACAGCGCATTACGTGCTGCTGTAGCTCCTACCTGTGAGCATAGCAGTCTGTTCGAGTGACATTACATCCCACTTAGCTGATGTGAGAGCATAGAATTACACACGGCGACATGTACGCGGGGCGATGTGGTCGCCTAAGCGGAAGATTCCTTTAGTTCATGTCAGTACTTGTTCCAACTACATATTTGTGAAAGAAAACTTTATTGGAGAAGCGACCAGACCTCTATAGAGAAATAAGAAGAATGTGGGCCTTTAGTCATTCAATCGTATGAAACGACTACGCGCCTGATTTCGGAATTAACAGTTTGATCGAGTAGAAACACAGTTAAAAATTCTAGTTTTATTTGAAGATTGTCAATAATGAAACTTCTCCGTCGATAACCACACTATACTGCCAAATGTTCACAAATGTGTTACCGTTTCGCATCGATAAATACCACGTATTTGTCTGATTCAAGAAATTTTTCCAAGGTGTTTGAAGGATTTTAAAACTTCTGTTGAGCAGTTGGCTTCTCGAAGGAACTCAGTTGCGCGGGGTTCTGGGTCATTTTCTTCAGCTGACGGTGAGCTTTGCTATAGTGCATTCAGATGTGGGATTGAAAGTGGTTTGACAGGTGAGTAATTTGATGGCCTATCACGAGCACAAACTAGCGCACTCTGTCGTCGTTGGCTCAGATGACAAGCATTACAGAGAATAGAGAAAAAATATCATATGTGTTTCAATTTAGTTAGAGACTGTCTTAGTTATCATCATTGGTTTGTGCAGTAATGTGCAGGTGCGTGGCTGCATCACATCAGATGGCGTCCGAGGCCGCCATGTGGTCGCGCAAAACTGCTGCGTTTAGGCAGGACGCGCGCTTCGCCGGCAGCTGTTGCGGTGAAGTGAACATCTTTGCACAACCGCTGTGCCGCACCGCTGATGCCAGCAGCGTGAGTGACGCACTGGTTGATGGCAACCTGTAGCGATAATGGTGCCGATTTTCAACACGGTACGACACAAATCGTGCTTCATCAGACAATGCACAGTTTCTTAAAGAGGTAGTGTCTCTATTAGCTATGAATTTTAACAAAAACTTTTTTTGTCTTTTACATTCTTTCACGTAAAACTGAGCAAAAAATAATTATCCGAATCATTTCCTTTTATGACACCTTTGTCGAAGTAATACGTTAGCTTTAATCAATTTCAGAGAGATAACCAAACGGGAAAATTGGATGCAGATGAAAAAATCCTCTTCAAGCCTGCCCAGTGATGACTAATTTAGCGGGCATCTGCAGTCTATTTCGAGCTGTAAAATCAATGCATGTTTGGCAAAGTTATGTGTGATAATACATGAATAAGTGACTATATGAAATGTAGGGGAAAAAATTTTGTAAGTTAAATATTCAGAATTTATAGGTTGTCATTTGCAAATGCTAGCTGTCTAAAATATGATTTTCTTTTTAAATTAAAATATACGATAAGTAAATGCTGCACTCACGCATTGACTTGCAATGTCAGTAGGATTTTAATAACTGTTTTATCGATAGAGCACCGTAGTTTTATCAGATAAATCTTTTTCACCCTCTATTTTCCTTCATATTCATCATCTATAGCACGAAGGCGTCCAAAACCGTCGATCAACATGAAATTTCATATCAGAAAAAAAAGGAGACAACGGAAATTTCGGACACTATTCGATGCAAAATGCTTGAGCTACAATTTTAGCCTCGTTCGTCAAAGTGTTTCACTGCTCCTCATCGGGCTTGCGATTGCTACAATTAAAATTTAAAAATTATTTTATACGAAAGTTTGAAGTTTTCAACAAATTTAATGAAATGTTTTTCCGAATGGTGGCATAATAATTATTGTTCGGCTGCGCACATTCTCGGACGTGCATTAAAGCCCTGGAAAGCAGAAACAAGTTAATAACTGGTATAGGAGGTTTTGAAAGAATATTGGTGTGGCTCACGGATGCGGAGAAGTGAGCGTGTCAAGAGGTATGCAAAGTCTTGTTGGTCACCTTGGCGTAGAGTATGACATCGGTTGTGACTCGTGCCCAGAACCGTATTGGTGAAGGAAGCAACTAGTAAGAACATTCAATCTAACCTATAACAGATTGTGATTTACCGAAAAGTATACTCATTTGTTACATGCAGTTTCAGTCTTGACTTTTCCCTAAAATTTTATCTTATAGACTGAAAAAATCATTTTCTATGCCAGATGAAGGAGAGTTCATTTTTTTGCAGTATTTATAGATATAACACAAATAAAATAAATTACGTCTCATTCAACAACATACCGGGCAGTATTTGAATACATTTATTTAAATGCATTTATGTCGGGAAAAATATGCTTGACAACAAAATTTGAGATATAATATTGAAAACATAAATCGAATGCATTTAAAAACATTTAAATAATTATCCGTCCCAGTACGGCGCCGAAACGAGTTTGAACAGTTAAGGACGGCACTTGAAAACGTTTGAAGGCTTTTCTAATACAAAGACTCTTTGATGACGCTCGCAGTCTGGCAAGGTTGAGGATGAGTTCATGAGAATTGGTTGTGTCATAGTTGCTAGTACTTTTTACTGCTCGTAGTATGCGGTAGCTATTGTTAAGGTGGCCACTAAAAGTTTTATTTCATGTTCCTCACTTTTCTCAAGTACATCCAATTAATCAAAACGCAAGTGTACCCTGTTATTGATGTAAATGTTTCAAAATAAAAACAATCTGATGTTAAATTCGCATGTGAGTGCTTGCTGTGTGGCCAGATGATCTCAGCCGCCATGAACAGCACAACGAATATTTGCATTCGTATGAAGGTATGCAAAATTTTTCATTGAACTATTCTAAAGCAAGTCATTATTTGATGAGTTAGTAATGTCATAAATATGATATATATATAGGATAGGTAACACATATATACAAGAAAGTCATGAATAAAAATTTTACGAACGTTTCGATTTCCTGCGTCATTCTCAACCTGAAAATGAATAAAGAAAAACAAGTCAAATGTGAACGTAAATTAAAATACATCAGTCATGGAACAAGAAAAATATCTTAGGACAAGAAAAACATTTTCAAACCTCTGCATTTTAGAATCTCTTTACATTTTAAAAGAAAAGCCGGGCTGCAATGACAGCCAATCAGCCTCCCCTTTACAACTAATGTAATACTGAAACTGAAGATTTATAGTTTTTAATTAGAGAGTCGTATCTTTTGTATGTTTTTGCTTCCTTGTCCCATGATTGATATATTTTGATTTACATTTGACATTCGACTAATTTTTCTCTATTCGTTTTCAGGATAATGACCCAGGAGGTCGAAACATTTCAAATATTTTAATTCATTGATTTTCATGAATGAGCTCAAATAAGCTAATGATTTCATGGAATACGCTTGTGCGTACGCTTTTATTTATAATTCGGATATGCAAAACGCAAACCATATATATTTCCTGCGTGTGATCAAAATTATCCGGACACCCACTAAAACATGAAGTTTTTCATTTTGGGTGCATTATGATGCCACCTACTGCCAGGTACTCCATATCAGCGACCTCAGTAATCATTTCGACATCGCGAGAGAGTAGGATGGGGAGCTCCGCCGAACTCACGGACTTCGAACGTGGTCATGTGATTGGCTGTCACTTGTGTCAGAAGTATGATGAAAACGACGCCTCGCTTGGTGTAAGAAGCGTAAACATTGGACGATTGAACAGGGGATAAACGTGGTGTGGAGTGACGAATCACAGTACACAATGTGCGATCTGATGGCAAGGTGTGGGTATGGCGAATGTCCGGTGAACGTCATTTGTCAGCGTGTGTAGTGCCCACAGTAAAATTCAAAGGCGGTGGTGTTATGGTGTGGTCGTGTTTGTCATGAAGGGGACTTGCACCCCTTGTTTTGCATGGCGCTATCTTAGCACAGGCCTAGATTGATGTTTTAAGCACATTCTTGTTTCCCACTGTTGGACAGCAATTCGGGGATAGCGATTGCATCTTCCAACACGATCGAGCACCTGTTCATCCCGCACAGCCAGTGGCGGAGTGGTTACACGACAATAACATCCCCCTGTAATGGACTGGCCTGAACAGAGTCCTGACTCGAATCCCATCGAACACCTTTGGGATGTTTTGAAACGCCGACTTTGTGCCAGGCCTCACTGACCTACATCGATACCTCTCCTCAGTGCAGCACTCCATGAAGAATGGGTTGCCATTCCCAATAAAATTTAATCTTCCAGCACCTGATTGAAAGTATGCCTGCGAGAGTGGAACCGTCATCAAGGCTAAGGGTGGGCCAACACCTTATTGAATTCAAGCATTACCGATGGAGGGCGCGACGAATTGCTAAATCATTTTGAGCTAGGTGTGCTGATTCTTTCGATCACAATTATTTTTTATTTACATATACAGTTTATACGTAAGCATACATACACAGTTATCGACGAAATTATTCGTTCACCCCTCGTCTTTCTTTCAAAACTTTCTACAATTACTCAAAAACCATTGGTATCACAGGCATAAGATTTTCCCAGGGTGTGATGCACATATTAGAAACAATAATACGAAGTTTCTGGAACAAAATTTATTTCTGAAAGATTTAACAAGCTGAACATCAGAAACACTATAAGACAAAATCATTCATACAATTGAGAATATTAAATTTCATTGAGAAGTATTTACCGTTATACCTGTCTTTATTGAAAAAACTTGGTTTCTAAAATGATCTTGAAAATTCTAGATGTGAGATAATTCTAGAAAATTGTGCCAGAGCTAACGGGGAGCCAGAGGAGAAAAGTTTTGTCATTCATTCACTAGCGCCACTACGGAAAAAACTAAGAAACTCGGTGTGGACCTGAGACAGAAGATTATTGACTGCCACAAAGCTGGAAATAGTTATAGCGACAAATCTAAGCGTATGAGCATCCCATGATCTACAATACAATCTGTTTTAAAAAAGTTTGCTAAGTTTGGTACTGTAGAAACATTGCCCAAGCGTGGTCGCAAACAAAAGCTCTCGGTGAGAAGTTCATGAAAATTGTGTCGTGAGGTCATCGCTAATCCACCAGTGAAGCTAGACGACATTGCAGAGTGAGTGAACGCTCAGGGAACTAGCTTGAGCTATCGCACAATCCAGCACTGTCCGATCAAGGAAGGCCTACACGGAAGCCGACCTCGAAGGACTCCACTCCACAAACCATGTCATGTTGCTGCTTGCTTATGCTTTGCAAAGTCACACTTGGATGAGGACGGAGGCTTTTGGGAGAGAGTATCATGGAGTGACGAAACCAAAATCGAGCTTTTTGGGAACAATGACGGGGAGAAAGTTTGGTGTAAGAATGGCGAAGCTTTCCTGTCGAAGAATACTGTGCCAACAGTTAAATACGGAGGTGGATCACTGATGTTTTGGGTTGAAATGCTGAATCGGGTACTGGAAAATTGGCTGCAATTGAAGGGAAGTTGAACTCTGAGGACTATTTTTCTATTTGGACGTAAACCTGAAGGTAACAGCTAATAGTATGGGACTTGGAAGGCGGTGGGTATTTCTACAAGACAATGACCCAAAGCACACGGCCAAGTCTACAATTAGCTAGCTCCAAAAAAATGAGATAAAAGTACTGCCATGGTTTTCGATGAGTCCTGATCTCAATCCCATTGAAAATTTGTGGCAGGAATTAAAAGTCAACATCAACAAGAGAGTTTTTAAGAATCTTCAGGAATTGAAACGCATCCCATTGAAAAATGGAACAATATTTCATCTGAAACTACGGAAAAGCTTGTCAAAAACTATAATAAAAGGCTTTGATGATTAAAAATGCTCTCAAATTGGAGTTTTACCTCAATAAAGTGTAATACTACTCACTGTATGAATCATTTTGTCGTATTGTGTTTCTGAACTGCAGCTTGTTAAATCTTTGAAAAATATTACTTTGTTCTAGAAACTTCGCATTATTGTCACTAATATGTGCTGCACACCCTGCGAAAATCTTATGCCTCTGACAACAATGGCTTTTGTGTAATTCTAGAAAGTTTTAAAAGACGAGGGATGCACGAATAATTTCGTCGCTAACTGCATATATAACATGTACATACATATACATACTATGTATCTACGAATACATATTTAATAGTTTAATTGAATATATATTTAGTTAGCGACTATCGGACTAATGTGCTGGCTCGAGGTCAGTTTCGAGGCCTCCGCCAAGAGAGGTACAGGACAGGAGGAAACGGATGGTTACGCTGAGGCGGTTTTCCAGTCGTAATTTCGCAGTGGTCAAGTTACTCTCGGACTTACGCGGGTTACTCGATCCGTCAAAAACAGGGTTTCCAACGGTGATCCGTTACCAAGATTGCTTCTCGCAACACCGGTTAGTGTCACCCGCGTAACTTTCTCTGCAACCTCGTTTTGAATTGGATTATTACCGGAATGGGTTATGACGCCACCAATGCTTACACACAAAGTTGTTTGTGGACTTTAGGCCAATGAAGTGGCATTTGCGTATTTGCTTATAAATGAGCGATCAAATAGGATACGAGTGATAGAATTTTCAGTATTTCAGGAAATTAAAATAAGTTTGGAGCACCAAAATGAAAATTTATTTGAAATTAGTATTAAACACTTACACAAACAGAATTTTATAGGCCATTAGATACAAGGTTGGGGGAAGTAAATTATCATCAAAATTTAAATATTTCCTATTATACAAAAAGTAAGGATGTTAGTAATGGTATTAAATTAAAGAGTTTTATGTTTATTCATACTCCTTTATATATGAAATTGATTTGTAAACTTCTTTTTACTCGGTTATTTCTGAACTAACTCTGTTGTATGAAACAGGGAAACTGTCGAATGCATTTTCAAATTTCACCTCTTTTACAGAAGGCCAAATTTGCGAGATTAGTTGCAAATATTCTTGCACCGTGAAGTGCTAGATAGATTACACCTCCAATAACAATTTTGGCTGCTAAACTTTACTGAAATCTGCAGTACAGTGAACATTCTTAGTCTAAATTGTCGTCTAAGGTGGGACATTGTTAGTAACAAAATAGCCGGAATGAACGGATCAAGTCTATTATTTGTGAATGTTCATCGAAGGCAATTTTCTGTGACGACTGCCACCCAGTTTCTCATAGTGGTGGTATCTATAAGTGCCCAAAACAGATCTACGCACAGCAATGGTTTGAAAGTGGAGGTGGAACAGGTAGCTCCTCAAATTGCAACCCTTAATGCGATATGGTGCGATTTCATTGAGCTAACGGCCCTAAGTTACTCTTACCCCTATTTCTATGAAATCACAATTGCAACAAAACGAAAGTAACTTTGGTAAACTACCAAAGTGACAACTAAATAGTCCCTGACCAAAGTTGTCGTTAACTGAGCTGATTATTATTATTGGTGTAAATATTTTTCATCTGAATATTTATACTATATATTGTAGATGAAAACTAAAAGCCACAAGAGTTGAAGTATAGAATGGATTTGCCTGAGCTACTTGCCAGAAGTTTATCATTACATCAGCACAAATGTATTCTCTGCTATTGTGAGATTGAACCTACTATTTGAAATAAAAACGATGTTTCTTTTAATTCGTTGGTGAAAATTTTCATCTTAAGAAGCTTTTATAATTATTTTATTATGTTTTTTAGGTTTATCAACTGATTAAAAGCAATAATTTTAATTGTGCACTAGACTATAGCCAATTAGGATTTAATTCCCTTGTGTATAAGGTAAGTGAACTAAAATTAGAAATTGAGCTTGTGTTTCTCCTATAATTGCCTCAACATTAGCAAAGTTTAGTTTTTATTCATGTATTAAATTTCTCAGAATTAGAGGTCTAGGATGATAAAATATTAAATTTTCCTTGAAACTTATTTGCCTTAGTTGTGAAGTTATGTAGGTAAAATAGTCTTGTTAAATCTTTAAATTTTAGTAAACTTAACAAAACTTGAAATTAATACTTTCATACAGTGGAAAAATTCAAGGTCTTTAGTTAGACGTAAGGTAGACTTTCTTTTTGCTGAAGTAATTCATGTATTCAATATTTTGCTGGCGCCTTCATTTTCTTCAATGCTATGTTTTTCTCTGGTATCTATGCATCTAGGACTTTTTATTTATTTTCTATCATGTTTCATAGAGTTCTATTACGCTGACTTTCTTTGAACACGACATTGAAACGCACCCTGTTTATTTAATACTTTATTATAAGTCTTCTTCTCCCTTCTTTTTTTGGATGTAGTTAGGAAAGCTGATTGTAATTGGGAAAACTTTTATCAACTTATATTCTGATTAAATTGTTCTTTCCACCCGCAGTATTTATGAAGGAACAAAATTTAAAATCTTGTTTGAATCTAGTTAAACTTTAACATTTGTGATAGATTTCTTGAATAAAACTTTTTTGTTCCTAATCTTTCCCAGAATGAACTCAAAGCTCATAGAAATCCACATTGATTTGTTTAAGTTATCATGATCTTACAAAAAATATTTCAATTCGTAATTTTTTATTGAAGATAATGTTGTAAAACTTTACCTGTGAGCAACACTCCCAAAATACAAGAATGCTGGCTGAGATGGGAAGCAAGATGAAGAGTATGGGCAATAATTATCAAATTATCGTATCCCCGAGTGTAAAATACATTACTGGCAAAAGCCTGTGTGATGGTTTTGGGTAAAATTGATTCATTTAGTCAATGTGATTTATTAACCACCCCCTTTTATCATCAAAATTATAAATGATTTTGAATCTCTTGTGAATGTAATCCTAATTAAATTCACGTGTGATAGGCTCTTGGCATAATTCTCACTTGTTTCAAAACATCACCGGCTTTTGCTTCATCACGAGTGGGGTCACCTGCTTCTCAAGATTTTGTTTTGAAAGAAAAGACTGTGTCATCATCCATAAACTGTCAACAATTTAAAATTAACAATTAATTTCTTTAAACCCAGTATTTCTTACTTATTTTATTCAAAAACATTTAAAAGACTGGGGTGCTTGCCATCGGGAGTTTATTTTAACTGGAATCAGAATAGCAGGAGAGTAAATTAGAGCTGTGGAAAGAGCCTTAAAAGAGAGACACCAAAAGAAGAATTTTGGGTAGAGCTTGCTGAATCACAAATGTTCATCTGAAAGTATTACTCTCTCCTAGTGATGCAAAAAAAAGGTTTTATTTGAAGGCAGTTTTTTTGCAAAAAAAAACATGTTTAGTATGTGTTTATTTTTTTTGTTTTTTTTTTGTTTTTTTTTTGCACACACTCAAATATTGTTAAGTATACGTCTGTTTTTTTTGGTCACATAAAATATATTAATATCAATGTTTTTAAGTCATGATTTTTTGTAATAAAAACTTCAAAAGGAAACCATACAGTAAAAGTGGTGGCAGATAACCCACAATTACCTAGAGGAATCTAAGAGGAACAGCCAGAGTCACAGAACTTATATTGATGGAGTCAAAATTCAGAGCTTACTATCTCTACTATGTCTGATTTTATTTTTGTGTGACCAATATTTTCAGACATAGTAGAGATAATAAGCTCTGAATTTTGACGCCATCAATATAAGTTCTGTGGCTCCTGCTGTTCCTCTTAGACTCCTCTTGGTAATTGTGGATTATCTGCCACCACTTTTACTGTAGGGTTTCCTGTTAATGTTGTATTGCAAAAAATCATGACTAAAGAACATGGATATTAATATATTTTATTTGACCAAAAAAACCATGCTTTTTTTTTTAAAACGTTTTTTACTAAAAATTCATGACTAAAAAACTGGATGTTAATATATTTTGTGACCAAAAAACCATGCTGTTTATTTTACATGTTTTTTTTACAAAAAAGCATGATTTTTAAAAAATCAAACTTATTTTTAAAAATCATGTTTTAAAAAAAATCATATGTTAAAAAACATGGATATTGATATCTTTTACGACACCAACAAACCATGATTTTTTTAAAAAAACATTTTTACAAAAAAATTATCACTAATAAATATTAATATTAATATATCTTATATGACCAAAAAAACATGCTGTTTTTCCACAAAAAATCATGACTAAAAAATAGTATATTTTATGTGACCTACAAAAACCATGAATTTTATTTCAAAACGTTTTTTTCTACAAATAATCACGATTTAAAAAACCTGGATATTAATAACTTTTATGTGACCAAAAAACCATGCTAATTTTTTCACATTTTATGGTCAATATGCAGTTTAATGCGCCCACACTAATTAAAAATTCCATTCCAAAGAATCACTAAAGGAACACGTTTATTAACGTTTTACACGAAAGCCATTCTGCTCGCTGATGCGTCATTTTCGAGTTATTTAACTTTGAAATTTTTGTGTTCCATAGCAGTTCCAGTCAGTTGAGCGCTTGAGCTGGATAACTTTGGGCATTGTAATTTATTATTAGCCGACCCCGCGGATCCTGAACCCACTTCTAGGATGTTTTAGTTAACAACACAATAAACGTTATCACCCAAAAATTTTAGCGGGGCTGGGGAAGTGAATACGTGAATCTACGGTATTCACTCCTATGCTTTTGCTAATGTTCTACCATATTGAAACTGATGTCAACTGCATATTGATTTCAGTATTCACTACCCCAGTCCCGCTAATATTTTTGAGTGATAACCATTATTGTGTTATTAATTAAAACATCCTAGAAGAGGGTTCAGGCTCAGCGGGGTTGGCTAATAATAAATTACAAAGTACCCATGAGTAATCTCACAGCTCAAGCGCGCAACGCGACTGCTAAGGAAGACTAAAATTCAATACTTGGATAACTCGAAAATAACGCATCAGCGAGCAGAATGTCATTCATCAAAAACTTTTTCAAATGTGTAGCTAGTGATTCTTTGGAATGGAATTTTCAATTTCCGTGAATGCATTAAACTGCATATTGACCATTTTTTTACAAGAAATCATGTTTAAAAAACCTGTATATTAATATATTTAATGTGCCCAAAAAATCAATGTTTTTCAACACGTAATTTAAAAAAAAAGTCATTGATATCCATTTCTTGGTCACGACTTCTTCGTAAAAAAATATGGATGTTAATCCATTTTGTGTGATCAAAAAACTATGCATTTTTAAAATTTTTTTTTACAAAAAATCATGATTAAAACATATGGGTATTAAGATACTTTATCTGACCAAAAAAACCATGCTATTCTTAAAAAAACTGTTTTTTTTACTCAAGTCATTAATATCCATTTTTTGGTTCATTGTTTCCTAAAAAAACATTTGTCTAAAAAAGCAAGCATTTTAGTCACATAAAATATATTAATATCCACGTTTTCTTAGTCATGATTTTTCTGTAGAAAAAGTTGATATTAAAAAGACAGCATAGTTGTATTGGTCAAATAAAATATACCAATATCCGTGTTTTTCCGTCATGATTTTTTGTAACAAAAACATATATAAAAAAAGCATGGTTTTTTAGTCATATAAAATATATTAATATCCATGTGTTTTTAATCATGATTTTTCTGTAAAAAAACAATGTTTTACATAAACGCAGCATTGGGTTTTTTCGTCACATAAAATATATTAATATCCATGTTTTTTAGTCATGATTTTTTGTAAAAATAACATTTGAAAAAAACATGGTTTTTTTGGTCACATCTCTATCAATGACCATAGGTAAAGATATATTATTACAACACAATATTTAGGGAGTTGATAGGTGTATCACGTGCATTGTAAAATAAATGAAATATCAAAACATGAAACCACAGAAAATGAAAAATTTCATACAACCATAGAAAACCATGAATTAAGAAGTATGCTGTTTAATTTTATAATCTGACATGAAAACAAATAATGTAATATGGATAGTTTTCTTGCTGAGTTATTTTCAAACAAAATAAAAAAAAATATCCACGTTTTTTTAAACATGGTTTTTTGTAAAAAAACATGTTTTTTTTTAAAAAACAGCACGGTTTTTTTTTTGAGTCACATCTCTACTCTTTCCATTGATTCATCACTTCGGTTTTTGAGAAATAGCTTCAACAATATTTCATTTGTTCAAAGCAATTGAATATCTAGTAGTTTTCTTTCATATTCTGGTGTAATTTTTTCTCCCGCGTAAGTAGAAGCAAATATAACTACATTCACTGTGGCTAGGAGTGTTAGTGAGAAAAAGTTCTTAAATATCAAAGCATTTAAATTAAGTTTAAAAAAAATTGATGAGTTATTACTTGAATCTTATCTTTTGTATTTCACACGCACGTACTTCATAATTCTAGTCAGACTAATGCATTTTTTCTTGTTCAAGTTTCAACCTGAATGAAAGCCAAGGTAAAGGAAGCCTCAGAGTTTATTGATGCATAGTACAACTTTTCATCTACAGGGCACTTGATCCATGCTGTCCTTTATAACTTTGTGAAAGAATTGCCACTGTCATATTTTACACTTTGTGGTTTAGTCAGCATTTGGGATTGGGTAATTGTACTGAAGTGCATATTAGCAGTGAGACTTCTGTTCTTTTGCAATGTCACATTTTTATAAAGGTATTTTAGTAATCAGTTTATCTAAAATTGACATGTTATCTAGAAAATAACCTCTGCAAATTACTGTGAGCTAACTAGCGCTTAAACTGTTTTGGAAATAAAGAGGTTTTATTCATTTTTTGTGTTTCTTCCTTAATTAAACTAGCTGTGATATTACTGAATTCTAAATAAACTCGGTGATTTATGTTGAAAAATTTAAGGTCTCTCATGAAAACTTCTATTCTTGCATATATGGTGTGTGATTTGCGTGCATTTATAGAATTTAGTTCCAAATTTCCGTTTGTCTAATTTTCGTTTTAAAATGTATTTCAGAGATACCCAGTATTTTTTATTATCCATTGTATATAATGCCGAACTATGCATTCTTTTCTTACCAGAATTAAAACGCTTAAACTAATTTGTCAAGCAACACAGTGAATCAAAATAGGTTTCACAGCAACTGTTTTATTGGTTTAAATGATACAGAAAGTAGTTTACTCTTTTATTAAATATAAATAAACAAAATGATAAAACTGGGGAAGTAGACACACCACTGTGGTAATGATCAGTTGAACATTAAATTTGTATAGCCCCCATGGAAGTAAAATAAGTTAGGTTAAGCTGTTCAAAAGTTTTTTGTACAATTTTATAACCTCAATTAATTGGGGGATTATATTATTTAAAATATTGCAATGCATACATTTGAATAGAATTGCTCGTCAGACAGAATATATTAGGAAAGTAATCGATCGTCCCATCAAAATACTAATGCAGGGTATACAATAATCACCAAATTGCAGACAATACGGATTAAGTAATTTGTTGTAACAAAGTTAAGTTCATAAAGATATCATCAAAATTTAATGTAAGCCAAATGAGAACGGTAAACTCCACATACAACAGACTTTCACATCATAGAGCCATTGTTTGCACGATCCATAGGTTACACTAAATGAAGTAATTTTTTCACAATTTCACAGAACGTAAAAGATTTGAAATCTTGATTACAAGTTTTTGTACAGTACATGAAACGTGGAATGAATGGAAAATAGGCAGCATTTCTATTTATATTGATGAGTAATTAGTGATTAATGTACACTGCTCAGAAAGATAGCGAATAACATATCATTCGATGAAAAAATTTTCGTCGTGTCTCAACAGAAAAATTTGCAGTTCCCTATGTTACAATGAAGTTATAATTTGATGGAATTAATACGTGACAAAACATTCAATGCCAAGCAAAGCTATATCCGTTAACGGTTACCTCATAGCATTTGTAATGTTGAAATATAATGTGCGAATGTAACAGGTTAAGTATAAATTATTATTTGAGAGAAAAAATCATTTTCAACACACTAGTTTCACACAAATTATTCCTGAAGCCATCAGCTGATGCGACCTGTTTGTAAACATTGCTCGAGTAACCTCAAAATCGTGTTCACAGATGCATTTTCGGATCTTGTCAAGGGTTACTCCGGTGAGAGTTTCGCGGGTAACTCTAGAGGTTATGACTAGAAACCCGCCTCAGGAGTCGGTAGCGTGATCGAATTTCCGTCGGGGAATGCCAAATTCCCAAGCCACGATGACGAGGTCAGACCGCATCAGCGTGCCTCCTCGGGTGGAGGTCGGAAATCCTATCTATCCCCCAGAAACGTTAACTCTCAAAAATATATGAAAGAAAATCCCCTTTATCGTGTTCTCCTGAAGGCTTCTCGTGTTTCTCAAAGCATGTTTCTCAAAGGAATGTATCCAAATTATGTCTGCATAGAAGTACCGTATTTGATAAAATTTCTTTCACGCGTCGTCATGCATCGGCTACTCACGAAAATAATGCAGAACAGTTTAGGCAGGATGCTTTGCACTGCATTGTATTTGTTTTCAAAATTAAATGAAAAATAGGATTTGGGAATAAAAAGATATTTTCTGCTCTTCTTTCTCACTATTTTCCATGTGATTTATGTGCTGTTTAGAGGTGAAGCAAAAATTTGTAGACAAAATAACTGAGGCTTGCTGCTTGAAATTCCAATCGTGTTTTAATTGTCCTGAAGCTTGGGTTTCGCACGATAGTACAGCGCACAGACACTTTAAAGTGATGCCATGGTTTTAATTATAAATGAATTATATCTTCAAGAACTATTAAATACACTGAATCTACAAGTATCTTGATTGTTCACTATGAAAATTTAGTTTTAAAAGAGAAGTATTTGATAAGACAATTAAATACATTTCATACATTTAGTATTTGGTACTCACTGTAAATACCTTTGAAACATGTTTTGAAGAACATCGTGGACTGCATTCTTACGCAGACGAATGGTAAATAAAAATACTAGGGTTGCTACTCTCAAAGTCAACATTGTTAAAATTTGTTCATTGCAGTCGGATATTTAAATGCAAACGTTTTGAGCACCCGGATCATCATCAGTGCAAATTTTCGAAAAATAAACACGAAAATAAAAAACAACTACTAAAATCAAGAGGAAACCATGTGAAAAGGGTGGGCACTACTAGTTTCAAGAAGAGGGGGCTTAAGTTTAAAAGTGTACAAGGACACCAAAATTCTTAGGTCATTCTGATGGCTGGCTGAAACTAAAAACCTAAAATTACTGCACTGCACTCAGGAACCGCACTGTTCACTATAGAGGCGCACTGAAGAGTGAGGGAGATGGGCAAGAATCCCTTCAGTTTCAGTATTTAGCAATTAGTATTTAAATACATGTGAACCGTGTATTAAGTTTTCAAATACATTTGACGTATTTAGTGCTCATCACTGCTAAAGAAGGCAGCGTTTAAGCCATCGTTTCTGATGGCGTGGTTTGTTTATTTAAAACAAATTTTGCTTTTTATTCCCCATGCATTGGACGGACACAACACTCAAGTGAAGCAAGAATTGAAAAATCTGGCATGTACATCCTTAGCCTGCACCTGTTAGATGTATACAGCTCACTATACAGGGGGAGCGCGCTCGGCTTGGTAGCGGCTTTGCTACCACAAGTGTGCTCTCACCGGGCCTGTCTTCCCACGCAAACTGGTGTAGCAGACATTGAGAAACCGAAGCACATAAAATTTAGCTGCCAATTTTTGAATGTTTTACTTTACGATTCCATGATTGTGGATTTGGCACACTCGGGTCAAAACCATGTGAGTGAAGATAGAGAACAGGAAGGATAAAGGCCAGCAGTCAAACCTTTAAAACATTCAGTAAATACTGACGGTAACTCCATCTAAAACTCTAAAACGACGGCGTTATTTTCAGGTTTGAGGGTTCAATTCACTTGTGAAAGGTGTTTTTTTTAACACAGGAAATGCATCTCCGGTTACACGTTGCTGTGTAGTCGTGCACGAGTAAGAAGTATTTGAATCGTGTATGTCTGCCGTAGACTAATTTTATCTGTCCGTAGCATGATAGATGGTTTGATTGACGTGACTCTTAAAGCATTAGTGTACACGTACCGTCACAAATGACTACGCTCAATAATGTTTGATTTTTCACGTAGCTAATTTAATAAGGATCTTAATGTAAAACAGCACTACTATTTGACTACTCGAACACATGAATGTGTGTGATGAGCGTTTCTAGGACACTGGCTTCATCACCTCTTGAATTTCCCATGGCTCAAACAAAAGGTCACAAAACAAATACCCGTATTTTGAATGTTATACTCGCACCTATGAGGCAGTGAAACCCCTTCAGCTGGTATAAACGACATAATTGATTCTACGACAAGGAAAAATATGCACTAGGGCTATCTTAGTGGAAAATTGATTTTCTTCGTCATATGGTCGGTTAATCAAACACGTTTCACAAGTTCTATGAATTTGGATGGAACTCTTTTTTACAATCGCAAAGTTTAAAATCTGAATGTTAACGATCCATTTCTATGTATGCTAAAATAATATCGCGGAGACCATCCGAGCAACCATTATCGTTAACCATGATTTCAAGGTACAATAAAGGGAAGGGCGAAGTCATGTTGCTGTTCATAGAGCAGCCTTCTCGACGACATCATCGTGTCTTACTTTCCGTCCCAATGCGTTCTATCCAGCGCACGGTGAATCGCTCTGTACAAATGCTCGCAGCCGTTACTGAAAACTGTTATGTTACAGTTCCCTTCGGCTTAAATTATGGCTCTCGTAGATATGTCTCCGAGAGCAACCAAGTCAGCTGCCCAAGCGACGAAGGCACGACAATAGCGAGGTCGAGGCTGAATATCCAGTTGAGAAACATTATTTCGCTTTTTTTCGTAGAGCCTTTGCTCTATAAAATAATTAAAATAATGCTTCTTATTAAGCGCTTTTATGAATAAGAACTAATTGTTTACTGTAATATTTAGAACAACTTCTAGATTTATTGATTTCTTGCTGAAGTAGTTGCTTCTCATCATCGCATGAGTTAGTCGAGGAAATTAAAGGAAAATCGCCCTTTTTTTTCTTTTTCATTGTCAGGTTCTCATTTTCATAAAATTTATCCTGATTTTGATAAATATATTTACCATAATTTTGTTAGATATTGGCGAACGTAGTGCGTCGATTATGATTTTGGCATTTATTGGCATGAATTGATGGCACTCATTCATTTTGAGGTGATTTTTTCAAAAAAATATTTCCTGGCTTATTTGATCTCAGCAAGAATTATTGAAATACGTGATTTCCGCGAGCGATTTCATAACGGATAGTTAAATTGTTATTGCAAACTACGAGATCTGTTTCACGCGGAAAAATTGTGCAGTACAAAAACGAACATTTTTTTGAACAATTTTATATGTAGGTCGTAGCGTTTTTACACACTTCAGTTCAAGATTGGGAAGCCCTTTATTTAGGTTAGTGGCTCTGTTTGTTCGAGCTGCACTGGCTGGGAAAATTACTGAAGATGAAACCCCTTTGTTTCGAGGTAGTCTTTTGCAGACCATGTATTCAAATTAATCCCAAATCCAAAAATAAATTGCAGAGTTACGAGCGGAAAGAATTGTTTGTGAACATTTTGTCCGTAATCAAAACCACCTGTTTTCCAGAGTTTGCAAAATATATTCAGAGAGTAGTTGCTTAAATAAAGAAAAGAGACAATGGAGAGCAGCAAAAAGGAGATTTGAGACGTCAACCAAGTGAGACTGAAATCTACAACGAGTACAGACTCATTTGTACTGCAAAAGGCGGACATGATTTGAATGATGTATGAAATTTACTATAAAGAAATTTTCCTAAAAATTCCTCTCTAGAACACCTTTGAGGTGAGTACGAATTTCCAACAAAGGTTCTTCCGACAGGAGACCAGGCACTAACAGTTTACAAGGATTTTGAAAAGAAACGTCGATTGTTTTGTTTGGTGGCAGAACAAAGACGCAGCATTGATGATGAAGCCAAGCTTCGTTCCTCTAATGGACCGAAGAATAGTTTTCCTGCAAGAAACTCAGCAGAAGTATTGGAAAAAGGTGAGGCCCAGGGAACCCCTACAAAAAATTACTCAGCTACTTCTCAGAATTCTAAGGAAGTGTAAAATGATAAGCGACTAAGTAATGGTGGGAAAACGAATACGCAGTATATCGTATTACTCAGCAATAAATGTATAGCAATGAATTATTTTTTGGAGTCATTTTTCCAAACAATGCAATAAATGTGACCCATGGTCAAATTTTTAAGTTTCCATTTCTTCTCACTTCCTGAGCAAACCTATACAGATGAAATTGTTTAAATAACTCTCTGTATTTTATTCTATGCAGTGGTTGATAAAAAAAGTACAAAATTCACCACGGCAGACATTCAATTCGTCGCTTTCATTAATTTTTCTAGCGCACAAAGTGTGCAGAGATTACAACGAACACAAGTGGTCGTAATATAATTCGATAGTTACCACAATTTTGACAGGATGAACTTTTATTTTGGCAATTAAATGAGATTATCTATTTTCCCCTCCACATATATATTTCAACAAAACTACATTTCTTAGATATTTATTTTCCCTTTTCGCCAAACTACACGACAACACATGAAATGGAGCTTCATTAATAATGGCAGTGCTAGGCCTAACGAGAAAATTGTTTCATAAATTGGCATTGTGTTATTTATAACTGCTTGTTGTGCTGTAACTTCGTTAATTAATGAATTGGTCCAGAGCATGGAACTCATACTTTATTGGCGCAAACATGTTGTTTTCCAAACAAACACAGATCGAATGCACATCATTGCATGTGATAGAAACAAATGCCTTAAACAAATTATTAGCGTAAATTGTCGCAGTTTGATGTATAAATAGCTACACCCATTTCGTGACTATAGGCTGTTGAACTCAAGCGGCTGATAATTTTTACCTTTAGCAGCTGTTAGCAAAGCTGAAGAAAGACAAGAACAGCGATAACCTTTTGTTCGCACTACAGTGAAAAATGAGTATAATAGTACAAAGTGAAAGAGTTCCATATTATTAAAGCATTTACTCGTGAACTACTTGTTTTTATTTATGTAAATACTAGCTAAGCCAACAGAACACGTTTTGTAAAGTGTGAAATAATAATAATTGCAAGCACAATCAAATCAGATCCTATGAAAATCAATTCTGAAAATTTAATCGTAACAATAAATCCACCCATATTTATTTGTCAAGTATTACTGCGTATATCGTGATCAATCCCATAAAACTGTGGACCTGAACTGATAGGAAAAGTGGAAGGGCGGACTTCATTCTATTTCCACTATTATTTTTAATTCCGATGAAACACATAACCTTAGGGCAGAGTTAAATAACTTGGGGAAGATCTTACAAATTTAGCGACTTACGATTAGTAAAGGGCTTACCAAAACAAGTGAAACAATTTTTCTCCACTGGATGTTCAGTTCATGCCTCCACCTCGCTGTGGTCGCGCTTTCATCGATTGGGTCGCTAACTTGGTAGCATTCGGAGACACAATATCTGTGAGAGCCATAATATCAGTCGAAGGAAACTTTAACATAACAGTTTTCAGTAACGGCTGCGAGCATTTGTTTACAGTGGTTCACCCTAAGCTGGACAGAACATATCGGGATGAAAAGCAAGACACGATGATCCATTCAAGAAGGCTACTATGAACTAGGGTTTGCATTCCCGGGATAAAATGAAAATCCCGGAATCCCGGGATTTCTGGAAGACAATTCCGAGAATTCTCGGGATCCCGGGATTTCTTCAAATTTTAAATTTATGCTATTGTAATTTGTTGCCCATGCTCGTCACAGTATTTGGCGATCTTGGGAGAGAAAAACATTTCTCTGAGAAGGATTCTCTAATAAATTCACTCTTTGTAACTGTATTTACTGACAGGCCATCAACTGCTACAAGCTTGGTCACTTGTTCTTCTGGAGTACTTTGATGCACCTTCACGAAACTTGTTATTTTTGTTTGTTTGGGTTTAGTGCTCTCACTACTGCTCTCCCTTGCATGAGGGCGCTTTTTTCCAATACGAATTCTGTCTTTTGAGCTACTAGTTGACACAACTGGGTCTTCAGTTTCAGGCTCCTCCATGTTGTGTTTACTCTTTAGGTGACGTAACAAACCACTGGTAGTCCAGCCTTTGCAATGTAAATTCTTGCCGCACTTAATACACATCGCACTTTCTCCAGTTGCATCTTTAACATATATAGTATCGCCACACAAAGGCTTCAATTTCTACAACATCAGCCTTTTTCCATCCTATCTATTACAGTTTCTCTATTACCTGCAAAATAAATCCACAATGTATTCTGATGCACAAGTTTGACTATGTTATGAGATAGTGTTGACTACATTGTGTAGTGCTGTAAATTGCAATTTTATTATAACAATAAAGTCCTATCTTCTGCTCTATAATTGATTGATCATATAAAACAGCATGATTTTAAGTTATTTTCTCACCCATATCTTAGAATGTATGTTTTTTTGAGGACAAATTTCAACCACAGATGGAAAAATTCAGAATAAATTGATTTTCACGAACGACAAATGCAAAAACTCCTTAGTTTTCAAGTTTTAAGGACTTTTAAAGTTTAAAACTTGAAGTAGGACACTACGTGCGCGCCAATGTTAGCGCTAGTCATGATAGTTTCGACCCCACTAAAGCAGGTTTTTGTTATTTTAATAATAAAAACTGAAAGCATTTTACGGTTAAGAAAAATCCCAGCAGTTTCATGCTATTATAACCATTTAATAATGTTTATAATAATGGCGCTCACTCGATGATAGATGTTCTATGTGCGTCGAGGTTAATGCAGGTCGTTTTCAACACCTTCTCTAATAAGACTAGTGTGTTAAATAGAAGTTCAACATTTTTTTTATAATTTATGGTTTTTAATTATTACATTACAATACTTGTGACGAGAAATTTCTCACAAATTATGAAAATGAGGCTTTTGTTAATTTACTGAAATAACTACAAAAGTTTATTCTTGATGGCATGTTGCTAATTTCCTAACGAACATTCAAATGACAGATATTTTTTGTCACAGTAAAATGCTTGCAGTTTTTATTGTAAAAATAACAAAAACCTGCTCTAGTGGGGTCAGAACTATCAAGACTAGCGCTAATAGTGGCGCGCAAGTAGCATCCTTTGTTAAATTTTAAAGATTCTTTAAGTCCTTATAGCTCAAATACTAGGGCGTTTTGGGTATTTTATCATTCGTGAACATCGATTTATCTTGAGTTTTTCTACCTATGGCTGAAATTTGTCCGCACAAAAAAACACCATGTATGTACTACTTAGAATCCCACGAAGTCCCGGAAAAAAAAATTTCCCGGACCGGGAAATTTCTGCCCGAATCATTCGGGATCCCGGGACGCAAAACCTACTATGAACTTCAACATGACTTCACCTTGGCCTCTACTAAGCCTTGGCTTCATGGCTAACGATGCTAGGTGCTTAGATGGCTATTGTGTTTTTATAATTGTAAATATAAAAGTGAGTCTTGAATAGATTGTACGTTACGACGGTAAAAACGAGATCCAGTGAAGTTGCAGTACTTGCGTCCGTTAAGAGTTTTTAATTTCAAATTGACAAGATCAAGAAAATCTATCCACTGTGTATTTATGGAAACATATATATTAATATATTTATGTACATAACTTTTTTCTGCAAGGACTGAGTCTGACGTCTATTACTGCTAGGAGGATTTGATGAGAGAATATGTGATACGGGTTTCACTGCCTCTCGGGTTTAAACATATTGTGTGAAATACTAGTATTTGATTGTTGACCACCTGTTCAATGAACAAACATTTCAAGAGTTGGTAGAGCCCGTGTCAGGGATGCGCTTATTAGACTCATTCATAAGTTCGAGTTATCAGGGATTAATGCTACTTTATTTCTTCAAAATAAATGAATGATTAAAACTCCCATTATGGAAGACCATCACTTGCAATCATACATTAGGATGCGCGTATCCTAGTACTTTATTCAAAGCAGCGTCTACTAAGCCACCCATCACACAAATAAAACACAAGGTTACGGCAGCAGCACAGAAAAAACAGCTCATCTATGTTGTATCCTTGCACGGCTACTGTACGATGCGTGGAGTTAAATAAATTCCTCAGTTCAGAAAAAGATTTTGCGAATGAGTTGCAGCATGCACTAACATGAGGACGACGCAGTCGTTCCTAACGGTACGGTTGCGTAAGATAAAGTCGGTGATAGTGTTTATGTTAAGAAAGTTTGACTGCTGCTCCTTACCTTTGCTTCCTCTTCCTATTTTATCGTTATTATTAATGTGTACTAAATCCCCAGGCAAGGATTTTGAAACAATGACATTCGTAAGTGTTAAATCATGTTTTAGGCATGTAATTGAAAAGCAATAAATAAATGATTTGCTGCGCTTGTTTGTATGGTAGGAAAAGCCGTCGGCTAACATTACAGTTAGTAACAAGAAGAATTATTAATTATTTATTTGAATGAGACGTAAATCATTCATTATTAAATTCGTAAACCTAGACGGTGCTCAAAAAAAGTTTATTCACTACAATCAGATACAGATGGCTTATTTTGCAGCTTACTTGTTTGTACATTTTGAAAAGTAACGTCGAATCAGGCAAAAAGAATACATTTTTTTATATAGAAATGTCTCCAAGGTTTGAATAAAAGTTACAACTGATTACCTGCAGCAACGAAACACTTTTTGGAACAAGTCACAAATGACTCTGCACTTCATACCAAGCAGTACAATGGGATTTCTGCGCTCACTATTTGGGCCATGGTCAGGTTTTTCTTGTTTCGGAACTGCAGCAACTTTCTCAATTTGTCACTACCACTTGATAACCCGTTATCGCACTTTGAGTCTTAAACGTACGTTCAAAATATTGCTCCACTTGATCGATGGTTCTGCCCCTTGTTGAGAAAACGTTGTACCAAATTTGTCCAGAAATTCAACTGCGTAGATGAAAGAGCACCCTCCCTACTCCAGGGTAAAAAGTGTACACATTTTTTTAATCCCGAGAAATCATTTCGAAAATTTTTGTGTAAAATTCGAAATCAGTTACGACTCGTACTCTTAAATGCGTCGATGCTGGAAGCCACCAGCTTGAACGTTTATTCTAAGTGGTAGAATATGTATTTGGATCAAAAGTTTCCCTATTTACCAAATTAAACTTCAACTTTACTTCTCACGATAATAAAACTTTAAGTGTTATAAATAAATTTTTCTCACAAACCGAAGTGTGTAATCATTTGTTGAACCACCTCATATACACCCATAAAACATTTACTGAAGAAAACCAAGAAATCCAGAAAACCACTCGTCGGGGATTTAGTGTAAAGGAATCGTAAATTTATGATATTAGTTGGTTACATTTAGTTTTCCATTTGAGGACGTTCGGTACAGTGCGTCTTTATCATTTATAAACCGCTTTCAACCTTCCAACCACGAACATCTCGCTAACCATTTTTAGAATGTTGTGCCTCAGATACCTCAGATACGCTCCAGCATTCACAACATACACACGCCTTCCTACGGAGAACCAACTATCGTATGTTCATCTTGAATTTGTTTATTCTTCGAACCAGTCTTCAGGATGTGCGTTTTTAACTAGTAACGCCCGTGACTTGTACTTCGGATCCCTGTGCCCGAGTTCATGGAGAAGGTATGTGACTGGTGCCTAAGGTGTGATGACGGACGCCTCTGCGGTCTAGCTCAGCTCTACGACTGCCCTGCACCCGGCTACTCCTATGAGTCCTATCTCCTCAACTACGGAGTCAGCCATGATGAGAAGCCCGTCTGCAGTCCAACACTTCAGCGACAGCTAGTTGGCATTTTTTCACACCGTCGTCATGTAGACTTCAAGGGATCCTTTAGTGAGGGTAGTTTTGGTGATAAGTAGGTGCATTTGTTCCGAACTTTCCTCACTAGCCTTCATGTGGCTGTTGTTTCCCGATCTGGAACCGTACTCTAAGTTAAGCCGTGACTTGATAACGTAAATTTAAAAACTTGAATATATTCCAAGTGTAGGGTGTACTGTCTAATCTGTCAACTCAGAAAACTTCTACTTTAATCTACTCTCAGCCGCTTTTAATTCTACCACCGTTACATTATTTACGTGCCGAGTTATTTTCTCCATCATTAAAATTATTTTATTTCTAACAGGTCACGGTTCCTGTCAAATTGATGCGGGCGGCCATCAGGTGTACCAATTTCCGACTTCCTATTTACAAAGAAATCGCCGACGTCCCTTCATACTTGACGCCTTTTGTTATTTATTACTATTATTATTATACATTGCATCACAGTAACAGTATTGCGTCATCCTTATTCCCACTCCATTTTTTCAATAACATTGATTGTCTGGAATGTTTGTAATCTTGGTTGTACGATTGTCCCCATACACGCTCAGGTTTCAGGAATGACTTACGGCAAAATTCAATCCCTGACTGCTGAAATAAGAAATGTGAAAATTACACTTCGTTTAAATGTTGGCAAAGTTCGAGGCCTTTTTGGTTCAACACATCGCGTTTTTCCCTTAACTTGTTCTATTGAAGTTGTCCGCAATAAATGTTTAGCTTAAGATCAATCCTTATTTCTCAATATTTCTTCATTTCTTAGAGAAATGAAGAAACGTTTCTTGCAGAAATGTTTTTTATTGATAAAAGAATATTTCTAACTTGGTAAAACGTGGGATGAACAGCCAATTTCAAGATTATCAGTTAGTTATCAAAAAACTCAACCTGACGGGACAAGGGTAGTCTAGTTTACAGGGTGGGCCTAAATAAAGACCCTAGGTTTTAACTTACTGATTCACTCAAAAACCATTGTCCGTGAGGAATTTGGTTCAGCTTCATTTGTTGAGAGATTATTCACATCGTCTGTTACCAGCTCCAAACTTTTAATTGTCAACGTTTTTTCAGATAGAATTTTCAGAGTGAGGCCCATATAGGTTTAACTCAACGATTTTTACATTACACTTTGGGGTCAAAGAAAGACGTTTTGGGAAAAGACAAAGAGAAATCGCTCATTTGCCTCATTCCATTTCTAATTAGCCTATGTTTGTCTTCAAGAATGTTGACATTTATTATGATTCAGTCACAGGTAATTTGCAAGTCCGTAGATGTTGTCTGGAATACACGTTTCTTCAAGAAGCTCCCAAAGACAGAAATCACTCTGAAAAATTTTGAAGTTTCAATGCCCAAATTAATTTTCAATCGGATTTTTGCATGGAACTGCCTTCAACTTTAACGACATCTTCAATTATGTACATACCAAAAAAGCTGACATGCCGTCTTTATTCAACTCGTATTCATTTCAGATATCAATTCGATCAAGGTAGATTCCACCGTAGTATATTGTTATGAGCGAAACGATTTTGTTTTCTCTTCCAACTGATCTCCTTTTAGCGTCGTCCAATGAGCATAAACTCTGTCGAGTTTAGAAGCGAGATATTGAGTGCAACAAGGTCGTAAAGATTGTGGAACGACCATTCGTGAGTTATTTGTTGTGTTCAGTGCAAAAAACGGGTTTCCCTTGTCTTTGCCGAAACAAAGAACTTGTACTGAGTGTCGTGTTGCACCCAAGCCCTGGTAATCCTTGCTCATATCCCAAGATTTTAGCAACGAATCTCATTAATCATTAATCACGATGATATTAGAAGTCGTTTCGTTAACTCCGGGATCTTTTCAGTGTTTGCGCGTTGTAAACGTTTTTGCCCTTCGTGGACATGAAATCATCACATGCCGCTAAGTCTCAGCGAATTGTTAAATCAAATAATCTTACGTGACTTAAAAAGTTGCTAACGTCTAAACCATTTTAGAATCCATGTAGGGTATCCGCGACAGCTTATCTTATTACTTAAACTAGCATGTTTTTTTCAAGATTCATCGGGCAATACAAACTATAGATTTATTCATTTCTGAAATTGAAATTAAATGCCCTCAAATAGCATATAGGAGAAAGTTTTATGAGCCTAATTTCTTGTGTTGTGTTCAAAAATGATGAATGTAAAAAAAGTTTTTATTCTAAACTGTACAATTCAACAGCTTGGTCACTGACGTACATCGAGTTTTACTTTTCGTTCAAAGTTGTTTAGCGTTACGTGCTACAGAATATTTGACTCGCTATGTTGGTTCATATGGAACCTGTCAGTGGAGCCAAGCTACATTAAGATTTCAGTGACTGCCCTGCTACCTCGTACTCTGTACTCAATCCATATTTTAGCAGTCAAACTCCTGTTTCGTTCTATGCATGTCCGCTCAACCATTTCTCAATTTACGGCCAACTGCTACTGCGTTCGACTGTTAATTAAGATTTTAGCTGCCGAGCTAACGACTTAGTCCTCTACGCATCTGCACCACCAGGCCAAATGTTTAGGCCATGTTGAAACTTAATTCTCTTAGGGTAGTCTAAGTATGGTTTTGTCCTTGGAGTCTACGCTTGAATTGAGGACTGCGAAGAATGACTGGAATTAAACAACAGTGACCCTCACTCAGAAACTTTTTACAACTAGCTAGGATTTCCCGGGATGAGAGCTCAAGCTTCTCCGTCTGGTGGTCGGCAGGGCAATTTTTGACTTATGACATATCTAAAAGCTAGCTCCTAGGTACTTAGTAATGAGGCCCTATACGTGGTCGGAGGTGGTGACAGCGTTAAAACATTAATTTGGAAGAAATCCTCTGCGTCGTTAAATTTCAAATGAAAATTCTGTGGGATTGTTTACGAGTGATCAAAAAATACATCTCTGGTAACATGTGTATGCATAGGTATGGTGATGACCTGTTGGGATTTATCCATCGATGGGATTTATTATCCTGATTTATGTTTTCCATCCATGTTAAATGAGGAAATCATATTTGTGATTTCGAGAAGTGAATTACTCTGGAAGAGTAAACTTGTAGCTCCAGGAGTTTTAATAATATTTGAAATTTTTTTCATAATTCAATTTTTAGTTCAATTTAATTTCAATTGAAATTATTTTGTTTAATTTTATTAATAATTTTTAAAAAATTTACCATTTTTAAATATGTTTCATTCAATTTTTAGTCCAAAATTAGGCGTTTTTTTACGTTGTTTATAACTGTGTCAAACTTTTATTGAGATTGATAATAATTTTGAACGACCTCTTGTTTCATAGGATCTACATGAATTAAATAACTTTGTGAAAAATTTTCCCCTTCTAAAACTCTAACATTCCAGGCATTGGACGAGAATTTTGACCCGAACTGATATGGTAAGAAAATGCGTGAGCACAAAATGCCCATGTGTTACTAGTGTCGAACTCAGCAGCGCGCGCAAACACCAGCCTAAAGCACGCTCGACATCACTCCCAATTTTTGTCGCAGAAGATGTCGAGCGTGTTTTTTGTGGCAATTTTTGTCGCAAAAATTGATGTTTTTTACATTCTCATTTGATAGAAAAGTATGACTGCTTATCTTCTTACATTTTCCACAGCTTGTTCAGTCAGGTTTAATAAGAACTCAACAATTATACAGTTGTCTCAAAATCAATGCTCGAGGCAGAGCATAAATCAACAGGTACCCCTACCTGTAAAAGGCTACCATACAAAGTTAGTATGGCTGGACCGCCCCTCTTTTCTATCGTCCGATTTACTTGGAAACATAATAACGTACCTGTGTTCTGTATCGTTGCGAAGGCTATAAAACAGGATCAACATTGAATATTTTTTGAAGCAAATAATTCGAGCGTGCCGCTGTCACAACAACTCAGAATATAACATTTCACGCCCCAAGATTCGTTACAATGCTGATATTACTTCTGAGATGAACTCTTTAGCGTTTAAGAGGAAGACGAATTCATATAATAAAAGGAAAAATATTATTTTCGACTGACTTCGTTTCTGCTGTTAAACTTGGATAATTCAAGGATGGCTGATCGATGTTTATGAACTATATTATAAGTCATGCAGTAGGGTAAGACGTGTATTGGAAATAATTAAAAAATCATTTAACATTAGATTCTGACAAAATTGAACTATGAAAGTTACCCAATAAGCAAAAATATACACTGACGCGCATCACTGAACTTCAAAAATGTTATGCTCTTCAAGTTGCACAAATAAATAATTCATGTGAAACAATAAAAAAGGGATCTGGAGCCCAACTATATTTTAATGAAAGAATTTCGTTAATTTTGAAGTGTAAATACGCAAGAAACTTCTCGAAAAATGAAATGTAGTGTGAGGTGACTAAGAAATTTTAGAGTCAATTTTACATTATGAACAGAACCCTGTCGAAAAAGCATTAGAGGATGCCTAGCAAAAAGATTGACAGAAGAAATAGATCTTGTTATACTCCTGAGCACTCTGAAAAAAATATTTATGAGAACTAAGAACTGCTCAATGTATGTATCCTAATAACATAAGAATCACTTTTAGCATTGTGAGCTACATTTTGATGGAATGGAAGGATACTACCGTAGAACTATTCCATAATCTGGTGCACCTCGAAATATTTCGTTAACGAGTTTATGAAACATTTCAAGTATTGTTACCACTGGTCTATCGGGGACAAAAGATGAACTTAAAATAATCTTTAGGCTGCTGGAATACATTTGAGTAAGAAGATAGTCTTTAACTTCAGCGACATGAATTCAAATCCCGATCTCCTCGCAAGAGCCTATTTTCTGAAAATAAAAGCTGTTTTCAAAATCAAGATTGGTGTTGCATGAAGTTACTTCGCCCACGATGATGATTCATTTGAATAAATTTTATGGTCTGATAATAGTAATGTAGTTTCATATCTAAAACGATGTCACTCATTAGGGAGAAAAAATAACAGTGCGCACACCCCGAACACTTTCTAAATTGTGTAACTTAGTAGGATGGGGTTGCTTTGTCTCGAGCTGTTCTGGTCTTTTGGTAATAAATTAAATAAATAAGAAAGCACAAATAAAATTTAATATTGTGAGATTTTGGACGGCAGGCTGCAAAAATCTGATAAACTAGTTCACGGATCTTTGATAGTTGATTCAACTGGACAATGATCTTAATCACTCCCCTAATGTAATTTGAGAATGGTTCCAAAGCAAAAATTTCAGGATACCGACAATTTCTAGTCAAACACAGGACTCAAATCTAAATATATTGTGGAGCAAGCGTAAAAGTTAGAACTACACGAAGCAATCGATCAACCTCAATCAATTTAAGTTTTATTTCAAGAAAATTAAATAAAATCCCAAGTAAATAAATCATGAGTTCAGTAAAAATTTATAGGATCTGGCTAAAAGCCTTGATAGCACACTCTGGTGCTTCATTGAAATGATAAAGACATTTCTTTCAGGCGTCTAATGACGTTTCTCATGGTATATATGGTTAAATTCTGCAAAAATTATTTTCCTGTTTTTTCGTCAATTTAGTTTTTCGACGTTAGTAGGAAAACATGAGTAGCTTCCATTTATATGGGTCAATGAGTGTTTAAATGAAAGTGTTTCTACCCAAGTTCTTGCTTCTGTTGCTTGTACTGTATATGGTATATTAATTTTATTTAATTTCTTGTCGAAGTAGTCCCAATTATTTGAACGGTAAAGAAGGCGGTGAAACCGTAAGATGACTTTCATCAACTAAGAAAAAACGTTACTATAGCTTCACGGAAAACGGCTTTCGTTTCGGTACTTAGCCTCTATTCCATGTTTTTCATCTTCAAGACTGTTCTCTCAGTACACTCAAACTTTGAATTCTAGATAGGCTCTAAAAATTCAATTCAGCAGGCAAATGTAGGTGATATTGCATTTTAAGAGCAAATTGACTGTTACTAGCTCTCGAAAGATCTGCGTAGAACACAGTAATTCATTTTTCTGAAGTTACTGATCCAGTCTAGGAGATGAAAGCGACGCACTTCCTGTTGGGCAATGACAGCAGCGCACTCAATCAGACGCTATAGTGTTGCGTGCTGCGCCGATACTGGCGTAACTTATGACGAGACTCACAAAATATGAAGACTTATCAGCCGTTTCTTATTGCCGTGCCGTCTAGCGCATGCCTTCAAATCCAAGCGAGAACTGAGGACGGTTTGGTCCTTTCACAAAGTGGATTAAACTTTTGATGGAAGGAGGTTAATGGATGTCTAGGATGAATTGTATTATGCTTGGCTGTACCAGTTCTCACAAAATTTTTGAGTGATTAGAGAAATTTAAACGAGAGAAAGAGAGAGAATTTCATTTCTAATAACTGAAGCATTACATCGCTCTATTCAAAGGGTTTACCAGCTAATACAGCCAAACTAAAACAAACTAGCAAAATTTACTAGGAAAGCCACATATCAAGTTACTTTAATATAAATTAGTCTGAGGCCGCCCTCCAACTGATGCGATTCGATGCGATGCGATTCGCCTCAACCGGCAGTGAGTTAGGTAACACAATGCTATTCCTACGGTGCTACAAATGAACCGTGCGATTTCGCAATGCGTCGCACCAATAGAATCGGATCAGTGTGCGGGCGGCCTTAGTCTTTTGGTACAACTTCAAAATTACATAAGCACTGAACAGTTTATACACGTCTTGAGAGCAAAGTTTATAGTTTAGCGAATTTAATTAGGTGAAATTTAAAAGATTTTGCCTTGTATTCTCTACTCCGGGTAAAAACATGTAGAGCACAGGTTCCAGGACACGCGTCATCAGAAAGAATGACAACAAAAAATAATTTAGGTCAAAATAATTTAAGGAAAACAAAACTTGCATCCTTCCTGCCAGGTGCAGCTGATTCAAACGGAGACGAATTTTAGCGAGGAACAGATTTGATATAGCTAACGTATTTTTTGTACGGTAAAGATACAGATACATATTGTAATTTATACAGAACTCTGGCTCAGCAATGAGAACAGAAATGAGTTAACTGAAATTCGAAACTACTGAACTTTAACAGATCAGGAGACGTAAACCATGCAGCATATAACGCAGGAGCGAAGCATAGCAAGAACTGTTCCCAAAAGGCTCCCATCATGCATTAGAATACTGATCATAACAAATTGTCCAGCATCAAACGCTAATCTAATGTTTGACGGGAAGCTACTTCGCTAAAATCGGAATTTGTCAAATTTCACATATTTCATTTTTTTGCAACTAGGTGAGCGAAAATTGGTACGGATGTGTAAAATTGAATTCAGAAGGCATTTGCTTCAATAAAAAATTTTGATTTTCGCAATAGAAAATAAATTATTTTGCGAATATAAAAAACACGTAACTCGCAAAACGGGTCTCACCCTACAAGTTCCTACGTAGAAGCGTGATTTTGGTCGCATTCGACGCGGAATCACTGTGGATATAGCGTCACGTAGGATGTTTTCGGATTTCGAATTAGAACTAAAATTATTAAACGTGTCCAAAATTTTGGTTTTCGTCCAAAAATTTTTAGATTTTTACTTAAAAAATGAAATTTGGAAGCGAAATTAAATTTCGATACGCTACGCTGTTCCCATAATTTTTATGCGTTGAATGAGACTTAAACCACGTCCTATGTTTAAAATTGTAGGGCGAGATCTGTTTTGAAAGTTAATAAGCCGGACAGTAGTGCCACTAGCATCAGCGCGCTGCGCGCACCTCTCGCTGGCCCCTTGAGGGCCTCTCAGCACTCCATTTCTTGGCGCGTTGTGTAGCGACCATTGCAGCTATCGGTGTGAGGTTTGGAGACAATACCAGGAACATAATCTGTTATTCAGAACCGCAAAAATATGAAATTCTACGATTGACAAAGATTAAGGTAGTAGCTCCCCAGAAAAAAATAAATGTTCACCAATACTTTATCGCAAAAGTATTGAATGAATAATTTACGAATGAACGCACCGGAAATTTTTATTTCTTTCAGATCATGTCGACTTCAGGATATATAAATTTCAAACAGGAGGTCATTGAAATCTGAGGGAGAATTAGGAATCCGAACACCCAGTTATTTTAAAGTAGTTTTGATTTTTACTTTATTAGCGAATGCGAAAGTTAATCAGTTATCTCCTAGACATAAATAGCTCGTACAGAGACAAAAAAATTTAAGTTAGGGCGCTAGCCTATATTAGTCATGTAGACCTAATAGCTTATGGTAATCATTGTAATTTTCCTTCATGCAAAACCTAGTCACAGAGTAAAAATTCAAAAGATAAACATCAGAGATACTAACCAAAGACAAATCTAGAGAAGTTACAATGAGGAGCAATGTGAGGATTTCCCTCACAACCTCTCCAGGGTTACCCGAGAGGCGCTTTAACTCCAGTACTATAGCTGCTCCAGCAGCGCGGCCTGGCATTAAGGTCAGAGATAGCGGGGCTGGGACAACTAGATTTATTTGAACTGATTCTTTTCACCTGATTTAATTGAACTGATACTTTTGAACTCGATTATTTCGAGCCAGATTCTTCTTGAACCATAATTTCATGGATCTAAGTTCGTACTAACGTTGCTGGCACGAAGGCCAGTGTTAACGTCTTCGCGATGTGTGTTATCAATCTACTATTGAGCGTAGTGACTGAAACTACATCGTCATTTGCTTACCGTGGTCTTCGCCGTCACCGGAGCGATCTTGGGCCCCTGCTCTACGGGTCACCGTCGTCTCGTCTGTTAATTAACTTGGCATCTTTCCTCTTATTCTTTTCTTTGGGCGTTTGTGTGAGAGCTTGATTATTTCTATGGCCGGATTTCGTTTAAATTCTTACTCACATTTACTTAAAGGTTGCCTGGGCGATCAACTTAACTTTACTTAACTTACCTTACTTATTTAAATCTGGGATGAGAGCTCTAGCTGTCACAGGGAGATCCATAACTCCCCTATTGGAGCTCCATCTGTTCTCTTAAGGCCCTATTACACGGGGCAACGAAAGGCATTAAGAACGTATGCAAAACTTCGATCCTGTTTTACGCTTTTGAATGTCCTTGCATTATTTTTTGTCTTTATTCTCTAAAAATGGATGAGATTGAAGGGTCATACAACTATTGATTCATATAAATCTTTTGATGTATTATTAACTTCTATAAAAACGATCTTGAATTTGTGAGAATCAATATGAAATACAATGTTAGACTTAAAAGGAAAGGAAAGCCCTTAAAGCGAGGAACCGATTTTTATTAAACTTCTGCCACCTCTTGATGTGCCGGTATAAGGTTAAAATCCCACCAACATCCGCGGGACCCACAATATTGGTAGTCCAACACAACTGGGAGAGAATATACAGGCTGAAAGGCTTATCGTTACCAAGTATTTAAATGTTTATAGGAGAAGAAACTTCAAAAGATATTCGATATTTCAAATGACAATTCAATTCCCTACGCAACACCCCTACGAAGCGTGCAGGCTTGGCATCTAACCACTACGACGGTGAGTTTTATAGAACAGCACAGCACCGGCGACAGGATAAACCGTACAGATTCGGTGGACAACCATAGGCGGACAACAACAGGGCTGGGTTAAAACACGCAGTCTCGGGCATACTTCAAAGTTATTCTAGAAGCAGAAACTTTACGTTAATTTAATGAATTTAGCAATAGTTACCGTTTACTGGGCATAAATTTCATGTCGTTCAAGATATCACACTTTTAAGTTCAATCAAGGGTTACAATGTTGCACCAACCTTGAAACTTCAATGGACACATTTCAAGAGGCACATATTAAAGGTCATTAGAGTAAAATTAGAAAGTTTAAGTAAGTGAAGACCCAGCACTTTTAAATTATTAAAGTAATTTTAAGGTAATAAGAAGATAACTTCTCATTAAGAGGTATGTAGAAATTTTAAGTTCGGAGCTCTAGGCCAATTTTAAGGCTAAGTTTTAAGGTTTTAAGGACTCCTAAATAGGAGAGCAAGTACTTCCCAAAGCACGGCTTAAAGCGTACTAGGCCTCTTGGTAAGAGTTTTAAGGAGCTCGAACATGCAACGAGAACGTAAATTAAAGTAAACGAAAAGCAAAAGAGTGATCACTCAAAATAAAAAGGTATTACGAAGAATCGGCCATGGGGGTTAAACGGTCTGCCCAGAAGCACTCCCCGCTACTGCTCCCCACCCCAAGCACGTTAATTTCCTAAGCCACTTTATCTTTTCTTTAAGTGAAAATTTAAGAAATACGTAATTTCTAACAGCACCATTAAAAATTTCATAATAATGTAATGAACTTGTCACATCTTTTTTACAGCCTATATTCGCATATCAATTTAATGATTTGTTTTTATACCGCACAGAAATAGACAAAAGAAACAGTAAGTTACTTAATTAACATTTTGACTGCGGCAACTAAATTTCAAGTTCAACATTAAACTCAAATTTCAAGTCAATTGTAGTCAACTATTTTGAATACCAAACATGAACTGGGTCGGACCTTCACTTAGATTTGATTACGTATTTATGAAAATTGAGTTTTCGACTACTGGTCGGTCAGCAGCATTATGAAAATTACCTCCGTGTACCACCCGTGGCGCACGTCGCAGTCAAAGTGTCAAGTTCATTCATTTGCTGTATTAATATAGTTAGGTTCAAGTCTAAAAAACATATTAAATGGTTTGATCATTGAAAGCCGAACAAAGTATTGCCTATTTTTTACTCTACCCGCTACTTATGATGGAAAATTAAAATGAATGCACATTAAGTTACCTGACTTCATAGAGTCAATCTTCTTGTTCCTGTCACTTTTGTTGCAGGTAGTAATGTTTTTCTATTTTTATATGGCTTTGATAGTAACATCATATTCAGCTGAACTTTTTAAACTTGTAAGCCTTTGGTTTATTCTTTTTACATTTTTGACCACTCTATTTATCATAAAATACTACCGATTAGCATTCAATTATGATGGAAAAGTGACAACATTTGAAAATGAAACGTATCACGAATGTATGGTAAATGGTGATATTCTGCTTTATTTTGTACACAAATTACGACTTATTATGTGCCTAAATTGATACTTAATAGCATTCCAAATTATAGGACATTAATTATCACTTTGACTGCGGCGTGCGTCACCGGTGGTACACTGAAGTAATTTTCATACTGCTGCTGACCGACCTGTAGTGAAAAACTTAATTTTCATTAACATTTAATCAAAGCTAAATGAAGGCAAGATCCAGTTCATGTATGGTATTTTCAAAATAGTTCACTACAATTGACTTAAAATTTGAGTTTGGCGTAGAACTTAATATTTAATTGCAGCAGTCAAAGTGTTAAATCCTTCGACTATCTATTGAATGGCGGAGAGTTTATATAGGCTCAGTGTGAGGCGGTGTCGCAACCATTCTTACTCTACGACGGTCAGTCGACCACTGACTTCGTCGCTGAGTTGCATGAGGTTTCTGGACAAGCGCGAAAACCAAAACTCGCCCAGAAACTGCAGTCTGTTGCTCCCAGAGGCACCCGTCGCTGCTTCTTAGAGCAATAATTATTGTTGCCCCGTGTAATAGGGGCTTAATTACTTTCTTCTTGAAAGTCCGGTAATACTTGCCTTTGGCCTTAACTTTGACAACTCTTCCTGCCATAAAGTTTCTACACTGGACGAACTATAAAGTTCAGGTGTGGTTATTCTCGAGTTTAATGTCGATTTTATAAATTGTCTTTGCTCTATGTGTTATTAATGACTATTTTCATCATTATTATTCTTCTTGACAACCCCTTACGTGTAACCCTGTCATATTCTCGCAGTATATTCAAGAGTAGCTGCGTGAAGAGTGGTCCGGTGCTTTCGTAGGAGCCTCTTTGCCCCTTGCAGCTGCCTTTATTTGGAAATTTGTCTTCCTCAACGCTATGAACATTTCTGTTGATTTTGTAATAACGGCACTTATTTAATTTTGCTTTGTCTTCATTAATTGATTTATTTTAGCAGACGAGTCGATGCACCTGTGAGTGCGTTGACAGTTGCCGCACTCCTTGAACGCTCCGCCGCCAGCACGCGTTTTTCTCGGCTACGAGGGCGGGCCGCTTCCTCGACCGCATCGGAGACGTGGTGTTGCGCCGGGTCGTACAGAGTCCAATATCGCAGGATTTCTACCCCGCCCACCTCTCTCTCTCCACCTCCGAGTTGTTACAAAAAGTTGTCATTCGCGCCAACTTTTTAACTATGTAGTACTACTGAGGCTTATTAACCTATCTGTTCGTTATACAGTTATTATTCATCACTGCATTATAACCACTACCAGTACTTAGTAAGTGGATACTACAGCGGAATACCAAAGTTAACCGGCATTAAATCATTATAATAAGTTATGACCACGACCGCTGGTGTTTGGCCATTCGACCCTCCATCTCGGCACTCAAGGAAAGGTATGCTCAAACTTTTAACTTAACCTTAAACTATTTGAACTTTGCCTAACCTAACTCAACCTAATTTACTTAACCGAACTTAAGTTAACTTAACCTAACCTAAATTACCCTAACCTAACATTTCTGTAGCTACTCGTAGGTGGAGGGAGAGGGGTTGGGCGGGGTAGAATTCCTGCTATATTGGACTCTGTGCCACAGGGTCGCTGGGGGCTTTATTCGGGGACGTACCGCACCTCCGCCGCGCCGCATAACAACCGGCGGGCATTTGGCCTCCTGCGTGTCCGTTGTGCTGCCTGCTTTGGTTGCTTAAAGACAGTTTATTCTCCTGGTTATCGTTGCAAGACCCGTACAACCGCTTGACATCTTCTGCAGCCGCTTTGGTGGACGTGCCCCGTTCAAGCTCAATCAAGACCGTTGCCTAGACGGGAAAAAGACAATTCTGGCATTCCGCAGATTTTACTTTTTAAACTTTTAAGAAATATTCCTTATTGAAATCTGTCAAATTGCCTTAATAAATTCTATACTATTTTAAGAACCTTGCTTCCTAATAGTTTTAATGCTAGCTCTGTTGCCTGTCTCCTGAGATGAGCAGGCTGTTAGTTTTTTAATTGTTCTCCTAAGCTTTGATAGCTGCGGGAGTCTTGAATGAACTAATTTTCCTTGTTCCTCCTTTTATTTAGTTTTTGTTAGATTGTGTGGACGGAAATACTCCACAGTAATTGAAATGCTCAATTTAGGAGACAGTCACCAAGTTTTGTGTAATTAAATGGAATTAATTTTAATGAAAAATGTTAAATGTCAGCTTTGAAGTTGAACAATAGCGCTGTTAGAAAGAAGTGTTGACTGCAATGTTGCTAGAAGACACATTGGCTAATCATATATCCAATAATAATTGAACGGCTGCTGATTGTGACGTCATTTTCCAAGCTCAGACGAGGACGATTACTACAGGCGGCAAAATGCCCAAAGCCAACTGCAAAAGTTGAAATAACACTGTGTCTTGGACAAGCCGTGAATAGCCACTCAGGCTTGGCCAAGCAGGAACGTGGGGCGAGGATGTCTTCTGGTATAGTAAAAACCACGCTGGTGTAGGAGAATCCTCTCCTGAAAATTTTGTTTTAACTGTAACAAGAGAACATTTGTACAGCTAATGAACTCTTACACTATCAACATAATGAGAAACTATTTCACATAGTTCAAGTTTTTATTTTCCTTTTATCGAACAAACACCGACAACCTTACGAGCTATGAAACTTACATCTATGGTGGCCTGATCGCATTAAAATCGAAATGCTCTAAAAGGTCCACTCTGGAGGAAATAAACAAATCGAACAAGTTATTAATTACTATTGGCAGGCTGATAGTTCATGAAAGCTCGGTAAAATGTTTGTCCAGACCTAGGCACACGCTGAAACACCCAGGCACACGCTGGAACACCGATGAAACACCCAGGCACACGCTGAAACACCCAAGCACACGCTGAAACACCCAGGCACAAGCTGGAAAATTACCGCATTGCAGACAAATAATGCTATGACAAATTAGAAAAGCACCGAACCTAAGTTTTCGAGTTCAACAGCATAGGAGCGCTCCGTAAAACAGTTCACTGTACTTCTTAGGTTCGTTGGCTCGACAAATGCCTGATGCATATTCTCACATTTGTTCACGAAAGCTTTTCTTTATTACATATCGTATTTCTAGAAATTTATTGAACGCTCGGGTTAAAATTTGAGAAGCAATAAAAAATGAAGCAATAACACATATGAAGCAATAACACATATGAAGCAATAACACAAAGGAAGCAACAAAAATTTAAGCAATTACACAGTTTCAGCGAGATCCATGAAAGGAATACATTTAGTTTAGGGCAGAGGGCTTTTGCTGCTATCGGATGTTGCCACAAAGGAAGTTAAAATTCACGATGGCCGTGACACACTGCAATGTCATTGTGCACCGGCACATTGGTACACAGGAACCGGCTGAAGACTGTTGCTGAGATTCAACACTGACACCATGCACGGGCCTCTCTAGCGGCTTCGAATGAACCTCCTTGAGTCCACAGAGAATAACTGCGCCTACTTCAGCAGAAAAAGGAAAAGCCATATGGAAAACGCATATAAATGTTACAATGAAAGGTTGGTAAGAGATCCTTCTCTACTGAAAGCATTCAGTTACTCGAACTGTCCTTCGTGGGTTTTCTTCGACAGAGAATCCATATTGAGCCAATCAGCAGTTCAGTGCTCTGCACAGTGCATTTGAGTTTATTTCATCTTCTGCGCACAGCATTTTACCTCCTACCAACAATACAAGTAATCCACGCGGTAATTTCTGAAGGCATTGAATGCTGAAAAAACTTTTATCTCAGTCTGAATACTTTGAAAAAATTTACGAACAAAATAAGTTTCTTATTGAATCTCATTTTTTACTCTTACGAGCAGTAAAAATGTTTTTATGAGCGACGATTCGTAAGAAATGAACTGAAAACGTTATAGGGATAGTAAGACAAATGCATGTTTAATTAAAATCAAGAAAATTGCTTCGTAGACGATAGTTTTTCTACATAGCTTTGTGATACGATCAAATAAATCCATTGAACATTTAACGACGTTGACAATCTCTTTCATTTTTTATTCAAATAGGGACATTTAAGTAACCTGTAGTTTGAAGAACGTGGTGAAAGAAAACCAAAACAATTTACTAGATTTTGAATTCTCTTAATAATTGATAGAATTCTTGATCATTGGTTCGCGTTGAACGATGGATACTATACCACATACTATAGCAATTTAGATCATGTATGGGATGAAGCATATATGTAACGTGATTGTCGTCCAGAATTCATTTCACGAGTTAGTGAGTTGCACTTAAACAAAGGAGTGCGTTGCAAAATATCGTTTTCCTCATGTTCATAAATGTTTATTAAATATTCTAGTTCTTACCTAAAAAGATTTAATGTTTGATTTTCTCTTAGTATGAATTTTACACTATTCTTGAGTTATTTGTGAAAGCGGTCCGAAATTTTCGATAACAACACCTAACAAAACTGACGTAAGAACTCTCTTCGGTGGCTCCTGTAGGTTTTTACATAATTCAAGCGGGATTTATTTAGATTTCATATCATGCTTATTGGACAAACAACTTCAACTCAATGAGAATGGCCGACTGCCTTGCTCGGATCTGACTTTTAGGCTTCAAATGAAAATTATCGATTGGAGTTCAATCATGTGTTTGACTAGGAAATGTTACTACACCTTAAATAGTTGCTTTGGAACCATTCACCAATTTCCTTAGGAGTGTGCGTAGGATCATTGTCCTGTCGAATTAGCCGTTCAGATTCTTGATACTGTTTCCTAGCATATTTTTTACTATTTATCTCCAAAAACCTTCCGACAATTATATTTACTTGCTTTATGCGTGGTTTCTTCAATCATTTTTTAATGGGCTGTGTCATTAAATGTAATAACCCCACACCATTGTGCTCGTTAAATAAAATTTCACAGTTTAGAGGGCGTTCTTGTGTGTGTGGGGGTGTTTCATTTCATCTCCTAAAATGTGTGATATCGTTTGGGACACACAACTACTTTGTCTTCGTCGTAGTACAAAATTTTAAAATTTAACTGACATTCTTTCAGTAACGGATCCTAACGAGGAAATCGAGAGCAACTTTGGGGGTTTACGCCAATGATGTTGGTAATTTATTCTTCCCCTCCTGACATGTGGCCCCGATTTACTAAGATTTTGTTCGAAGTTCATCTGTCACTTCAGATCAGTGTTGATTTTGCGCATCATGTTTCATGCATTTGTAACTGAATTTTTTTGCAGAAATTTTAGCGATCTTCGATTTATTCAGGATGTAAAACAATGAAATGAAGAGACATTTAGGTCCTAAGAAATATGCAAAAATTTCGCAGATTCTCATGAAAAATTTTACAGTGAGTTCAGAAACAATCTTTCTTAAAAATGTTGATAAATATTTTTGCGCGGGATCTTGTTAACTGTGCTTTTAGACAGGTTTCTACTTATGTTACAATGACCTTAACAACTTCTACATAACAAGTCTGAACTATTTACGAGTTTATTGTGTGTCTCTCGAAAATTGAAAAAAAATTTTCATAACAACATATTTTAAGTTTCAGAATACATATCACATTTTGTAATCAATGATTAATTTATATTTTATCACTTAACTCTTTAAATAGAAAAGTAATGAAAAATTCAATTAGATTTTCAAAGATCTGTAACATATGTCAGTGTAAATTTGTGCTTCTCATGTAAGTTTTAAAATTTAATTTCATCAATAACTTTGATTAAAAGAGTTTTTAAGGGGTCCCGGCGAAAAACAATTTTTTTGATCCGATTGGTCTGA
The DNA here is from genome assembly GCA_014220935.1 of Platorchestia sp. MABIK. Taxonomy (NCBI): domain Eukaryota; kingdom Metazoa; phylum Arthropoda; class Malacostraca; order Amphipoda; family Talitridae; genus Platorchestia; species Platorchestia sp. MABIK. Next base: position 81,880 of record JACJUY010001536.1, on the reverse strand, counting down.
AATTTAGTCAGTATATGTATTTTTGCAAGACAAACAAATTTGAATCATGAAAGTTTTTGATTTAAGTTTTAGTTTTCCGTAAAATTTGAAATATTAGTTTTTTGGGTCATTTTTATACCTATTTAAAACAAATAGAAGTCATTGAGTTTTTATGCTAGAACAAATTCAAATTCACAAACAGTTTTGGAATTCTTTGAACATTAACAACAAAGAAAAATTCAGAAATTTTGTATTTGTAATTTTTTTAATTTGTATATATGTGATATTTGACCAATATATATAAAAATAACGAAATTTTTGGATTTGAGCTATGATAAAAAAAAATTAATGTAAAAATGGGAAAATTGGCAATATAATTTTGTTAGAAATGTTCCAAGGATTCTAAAACTGTCTTTGTTTTCTTCCTAGCATGAAAACTCAATGACTTCTATTCTTTTGCATGTTGAAAATTAGAGGTTTTGGGTAAAAGCCATAAAAACTAAATTTTTTGTTGACGTGTAATATAAGGACAATCTATGTAATTGAATGCAGTTTTCATTTTTATCTCGATAATCTCCATGCATAACTTCATTTTCACACTGTGATTTGTACTTTGAAAAAAAAATTTAAAAAATTTGAAAAATAAAATTTTTAAATACAAATTATGATATTTTTAATTTGTAGTCTGATTCATATGAAATTTGACTATAATAAGTAACTTTTCCAATGAAAGACAATTTATTCGTTTTTTTTTTCGATTCAGGCCTTAGTTTTTTGAAAAAATTTGACATTTTGGTTTTTTTTGTCAATTTTTATCGAAATTTCAAAAGAATATAAGTCATTGAGTTTTTAGGCTAGAGCAAAACCATAGACAGTTTTAGAATCCTCAAAGCATTGCAAACAAAGTTACAGTAGAAAATTTTTCTATTTCCAGTTTTGTTTTCTTTTTATATGAGGTCGAAATGGGGTCCAAAATTAAGAATTTTTTGGTCCCCTTACACCCCCCTGGGGGTGGGGATCTAGTGTCCGTATCGCCATAAAATTTTAGGACCGAATAGTCCACCACCTAAGGGTCCTTTCTCAACAAAAACATAAAAAATGCTCATCGGACAGACAGAGGCCTGGCAGGGGCCTGGGATGACCCCCACAACCAAAACCGAAGTCTAGCATCCGAGACCATGACGATCGGAAAAATTGGGTTTTCTTCTCATATGATATAAATGTGCCATTGTGAATGGTGGAGAATGGGTCTCAAAAGTAATTAGAAATTATAACGAATCTTATTACAGGGACGTTATTACGTTTCTGACGAAGATGGTGCGATAAAAAAGCAGGGTTATTCAGAAAACACTGCCGTTATATGGGAACCTTTTCTAATCAATTGGTTCATCGAGCATTAAATTCGAGACCTGTCATCAACTGTAGAGTCATATATAGTGTTCGTATCTAAATAAACAATGCACAAGAAAAAGTTTAAACACAGGTATATCAACTAGAAAGCTACTGAAAATAGACATGTAATTTACGCCGCTAATTTTTATTACCTCAACCTTGTAACTTACCTCAGCCGTTTGTGAAGTTTACCTCAACCCTGTAACTTTACCTCAGGCGTAGATAAGCACAACTCCAGACACACCTGAACCGTGTCTAAGATTGGGATTTAACTTTAGTCATCAACGAAGCTTTAAACTTAACCTCACACAGTAGGGTTAACACCACAACCTCACTTTCATTGGAGGTTATTAGAAGTGTGCTAATAATTTCAACCATACTTGATTCAATCTCACCTCAAATTTAACCCCTTGACAAAGTTCAACATCGCCTTATCCGTTCCTGAACAGTCAACCATATCACAATTGAACACTTAGACGATCCATCAGTCATGTAGCAAGAAAATGAGAGTCGAAGTTCTAACATCAAATCAATTTTGCCACATTCCGACCTTTAACAGCGGTCCTTCATTCGCATCTCAAGAGCAACTCAGCGGCGTTTCAGCCGCACCTAACTCGTGCCTCAACGTGACATCATGCATGTCTCGAATTTGCCTAAATTACTCATCAATGGCATCTGGACCGTACTTTACAGAACTCAAACCGTACCTCGCTCGTCCCTCAGCCCTAACTCAACGATACCTAAACCCTATCTCAACGACATCTACACCCTATCTCTACGGCACATAAACTTAATCTCTACGACACCTCAACCCTATCTCTACGACACCTCAACCCTCTCTCAACTACATCATAACCCTATCCCTACGACACCTCAACCCTTTCTCAAAAACATCTCAACCTTATCTCTACGCTACCTCAACCCTATGTCTACAACAACTCGACCATATCGCCACAGCACCTAAACCTTATCTCAACGATTAAAAACAAGAGGAATGAGGCTTCGAAACTCACCATTTTATGCTAAAAACTTTACTGTTAAAATTGAACGTTTAGACTCTGGGTCATGCTCAACATACGTGCTCAGTACAACGTGGTAAAGGGAAGAGTGAAATTATCTCAACGACACGTCAAATCTAACTCTACAGCACCTCAACCCTTTCCCTACAGCACATCAACCCTATCTCTACAGCACCTCAACCCTATATCTACAGCACCTCAACACTATCTCTACAGCACCTCTACCCTATCTCTACAGCACCTCAACCCTATCTCTACCGCACCTAAACCCTATCTCTGCAACACCTCAACCCTATCTCTACAGAACCTCAACCCTATCTCTGCAGCGCATCAACCCTTTATCTACAGCACCTCAACCATATCTCTACAACACCTCAACCCTATCTCTACAACCCTATCCCTAAAGTACCTCAACCCCATCTCTACAGCACCTCGATGCTATCTCTGCAACACCTCAACCCTATCTCTACAGCACCTCAACCCACTCGCTACAACCCCTCAACCCTATCTCTACAGCACTTCAACCCTATCTCTACAGCACCTCAACCCTGTCTTTACAGCACCTCAACCCTATCTCTACAACCTCTTAACCCAATTTCTACAGAAGCACAACTCTATCTCTACAACCATTAAACCCTATCTCTACAACCCCAAAGCCCTATCTCTCCAGCACCTCAACCCTCTGGCAACAACCCCTCAATCCTATCACTGCAACACCTCAACCCTATCTCTACAGCACCTCAACATTATCTCTACAGTCCCTCAACCCTATCTCTACAGCACCTCAACCCTATCTCTACAGCACCTCAACCCTATCTCTTCAGCACCTAAACCCTATTTATACAGCACCTCAACCCCATCTCTACGGCAACTCAACCCTCTCTCTACAACCTCTCAATCCTATTTCTACAGCACCTCAACCCTATCTCAACAACCCCTCAACCCTATCTCTACGGCAACTCAACCCTCTCTCTACAACCTCTCAATCCTATTTCTACAGCACCTCAACCCTATCTCAACAACCCCTCAACCCTATATCTACAACCCGTCATCCCTATCTCATAAGCACCTCAACATTATCTCTACAGCACCTCAACCCTACCTCTATAACCTCTCAACCCAATTTCAACAGCACCTCAACCCAATCGCTACTTCCTCTACCCTATCTCTAAACCCCTCAA
>JACJUY010001536.1:51311-65480 GCA_014220935.1 Platorchestia sp. MABIK | reverse complement strand
CCTCTAAAGCACCTCAATTCTATCTCTACAACCCTATCTCTACAGCACCTCAACCCTATCTCTACAGCACCTCAACCCTATCTCTACAACCTCTCAACCCTATCTCTAAATCACCTCAATTTTCTCTCTACAGTACCTCAATCTTATCTCAACAGCACCTCAACCCTATCTCTACAACACCTCTTCCCAATCTCAACAGCACCTAAACCCTATCTCCATAGCACCTCAACCCTATCGATACAGCACCTCAACTCTGTCTCAACAGCACTAGGTTGCACCTCAACCCTATCTCTACAGCACCGCAACCCTATCTCTACAACCTCTCACCCTATCTCTGCAGCACCTCAATCCTATCCCTACAGCACCTCAAGCATATCCCTACAGCACCTCAATCCAATCTCTACAACCTATCAACCCTATCTCTACAGCACCACAACCTTATTTCTACAGCACCTCAACCGTTTCTCTACTGCACCTCAACCCTATATCGACAGCACCTCATCCCTATCGCTACAGCACCTCAACCATATCTCAACAATTCATTCTGTACAGCTTTTCAACCCTATCTCTACAGCACCTCAACTTTATCTATACAGCATCTCAACCCTATCTCTACAGCACCTTGTCCCTATCTCTACAACCCTATTTCTACAGCATCTCAACCCTATCTCTGCAACCTCTCAACACTATCTTTACAGCACTTCAACCTTATTCCTACAGCACCTCAACCTTATCTCTACTGCACCTCAACCCTATCTCGACAGCACCTCATCCCTATCTTCATGGCACTTCAACCTTTTCGCTACAGCACCTCAACCCTATCCCTACAACACTATCTCTACTGCACCTCAACCCTATATCTACAGCACCTCAACCCTATCTCGACAACCTCTCAACCCTATCTTTACAGCACCTCAACTCTATCTCTACAGCACCTTGTCCCTATCTCTACAACCCTATTTCAACAGCACCTCAACACTATCTCCACAACCTTTCAACCATATCTCTACAGTACCTCAACTCTATCTCTACAGCACCTCAACCCTATATCTACAGCACCTCAACCCTCTCCCAACAAACCTATCTCTACAGCACCTCAACCCTATCACTACAGCTCCTCAACCATATCTCTACAACTTCTCAACCCTATGACTACAACACCTCACCCTATCTCTATAGCACCTTAACCCTATCTCTTCAGCACCTCAACTCTATCTCTACAGCACCTCAATCCTATCGCTATAATCTCTCAACCCTATCTCTACAGCATCTCAACCGTAATTCTACAGCATCTCAACCCTGTCTCTGCAACATCTCAACCCTATCTCCAAAGTAACTCAACCTTATTCCTACAGCACCTCAACCCTATCTCTACTGCACCTCAACCCTATCTCAACAGCATCTCAACCCAATCGCACAACCCCTCAACCCTATCTTTCAGGCACCTCAACCCTATCTTTATTGCTCTTCAACCCTTTCTCTACAGCACCTCAACCCTATCCCTACAACACCATATTTACAGCACCTCAACCCTATCCCTACAGCACCTCAACTTTATCTCTACAGCACCTCAACCCTATCTCTACAGCACCTCAACCCTATTGCTACAACCCTATATCTACAGCACCTCAACCCTATCTCTTACACCTCTCAACCCTATCTCTACAGCACCTCAACTCTATCCCTACAGCACCTCAACCCTGTATCTTCAGCACTTCAACCCTCTCTCTACAAACCTATATCTACAGCACCTCAACCCTACTTTTACAGCTCATCAACCATATCTCTGCAACTTCTCAACCCTATCACTACAACACCTCCCCTTATCACTACAGCACTTCTAACCTATCTCTACAGCACCTCAACCCTATCTATACAGCACCTCAATCCTAAATCTACTACCTCCCAACGCTATCTCTACAGCACTTCAACCCTATAACTAGAGCACCTCAACCCTATTCCTGCAGCACCTCAACCCTATCTCTACAGCACCTCAACCCTATCGCTACAGCACCTCAACCATATCTCTACTACCTCTCAACCCTATCTCTACAACACCTCACCATATCTCTACAGCACCTCAACCCTAACTCTTCAGCACCTCAACCCTATCTCTACAGAACCTCAACCCAATCTCTACAGTACCTCAAACCTATCCCTGCATTGCCTCAACCCTATCGCTACAGCACCTCAATTCTATCGCTACAACCTCTTAACCCTTTCTCTATAGCACCTTAAGCCTATTTCTACAGCACCTCAACTCTATCTCTAACACCCCTCAGCCCTATCTCAACAGCACCTCAACCCTATCACTACAACCTCTCACCCCTATCTCTGCAGCACCTCAACCTTATCCCTACAGCACCTCAACCCTATCTCAACAATTCTATCTCTACAGAACCTCAACCCTATCTCTACAGCTCCTCAACCCTATCTCTCCAACCTCCCAACCCTATCTCTACAGCAACTCAACCCTATCGCTACAGCACCTCAACCCTATCACTACAAAATCGCAACACTATCTCCAAAGCACCTCNTATCTCTACAGCACCTCAACCTTATCTCTACAGCATCTCAACCCTATCTCTAAAGCACCTCAACCCTATTCCTACAGCACCTCAACCCTATCACTACAGCACCTCAACCCTATCTCCATAGCACCTCAACCCTATCGCTACAGCACAACAACCCTATCTCTACTACCCTATCTCTACATCACCTCAACCCTATCTCTACAACCTCTCAACCCAATATCTAAATCACCTCAACCCTCTCTCTACAGTACCTCAATCCTATCTCAACAGCACCTCAACCCTATCTCTACAACACCTCTACCCAATCTCAACAGCACCTCAACCCTATCTCCATAGCACCTCAACCCAATCGATACAGCACCTCAACCCTGTCTCAACAGCACCAGGTGGCACCTCAACCCTATCTCTACAGCACCGCAACGCTATCTCTACAACCTCTCAACCCTATCTCTGCAGCACCTCAATCCTATCCCAACAGCACCTCAAGCTTCTCCCTACAGCACCTCAATCCAATCACTACAACCTATCAACCCTATCTCTATAGCACATCAACCCTATCTCAACAATCCTGAACCCTATCTCTACAACCCTTTCTCTACTGCACATCAACAAGATCTCTAAAGCACCACAACCCTATATCAACAGCACCTAATCCCTATCTGTACAGTGCCTCAACCCTATATCTACAGCACCTCAACCCTATCTCTACAACCTCTCGACCCTATTTCTGCAACCCCTCATTCCTATCTCTACAGCACCTCAACCCTATCTCTAGAGCACCTCAATCCTATCTCCACAGCACCTCAAGCTTATCCCTACAGCACCTCAATCCTATCTCTACAACCTATCAACCCTATCTCTACAGCACCACAACCTTATTTCTACAGCACCTCAACCGTTTCTCTACTGCACCTCAACCCTACCTATAAAGCATCTCAACCCAATCTCTACAACCCATCAACCCTATTACTAAAGCAGCTAAACCCTATCTCCATAGCACCTCATTCCTATCGCTGCAGCACCTCAACCATATCTCTACAATTCATTCTCTACAGCACCTCAACCCTATCTCTACCACCTCTGAACCCCATCTCTACAGCACTTCAACCCTATCTTTACAGCACTTCAACCCTATCTCTACAGCACCTCAATCCTATTTCTACAACCTCTCAGCCCTATCTCAACAGCACCTCAACTTTATTTCTATAGCATCTCAACCCAATCTCTGCAACCTCTCAACACTATCTTTACAGCACCTCAACCTTATTCCTACAGCACCTCAACCCTATCTCTACTGCACCTCAATCCTATCTCTACAGCACCTCAACCTTATCTCTACCACCCCTCAACCCTATCTCTACAGCACCTCATCCCTATCTTCATGGCACTTCAATCCTTTCTCTACAGCACCTCAACCCTATCCCTACAACACTATCTCTACTGCACCTACACCCTATCTCTACAGCACCTCAACCCTATCTCGACCACCTCTCAGCCCTATCTCTACAGCACCTCAACTTTATCTATACAGCACCTTAACCCTATCTCTACAGCACCTTGTCCCTATCTCTACAACCCTATTTCAATAGCACCTCAACACTATCTCTACAACTTTTCAACCCTATCTCTACAGTACCTCAACTTTATCTCTCCAGCACCTCAACCCTATATCTACAGCACCTCAACCCTCTCCCAACAAACTTATCTCTACAGCAATTCAACCCTATCTCTACAGCACCTCAATCCTATCTCTACAGCACCTCAACCCTATCTCCATAGCACCTCAACCCTATCGCTACAGCACCCCAACCCTGTCTCAACAACCACTCAACCCTATTTCAACAGCACCTCAACCCTATCTCTATGACACCTCAACACTACCCCTACAGCACCTCAATTCTATCTCTACAACCCTATCTCTACAGCACCTCAATCCTATCTCAACAGCACCTCAACCCTATCTCTACAACCTCTCAACCCAATCTCTAAATCACCTCAAACCTCTCTCTACAGTACCTCAATCCCATCTCAACAGCACCTCAACCCTATCTCTACAACAACTCTACCCAATCTCAACAGCACCTCAACCCTATCTCCATAGCACCACAACCCTATCGATACAGCACCTCAACCCTGTCTCAACAGCACCAAGTTGCACCTCAACCCTATCTCTACAGCACCTCAACCCTATCTCTACAGCACCTCAAACCTATCTTTTCAACCCCTCAACCCTATCTCTACAGCACCTCAACCCTATCTGTACAGAACTTAAACCCTATATCTACAGCACCTCAATCCTACCTCTGCAACCTCTCAACCCTATCTCAACAGCACCTCAACACTATTCCTACAACACCTCAACCCTTTCTCTACAACCCCTCAATCAAATCTCTACAGCACCTCAACCCTATTCCTACAGATATGGTTGAGGTGCTGTAAGATAGGGCTGAGGGGTTGTAGATATAGGGTTGAGGTGCCGTAGAGATAGGGTTTAGGTGCAGTAGAGATAGGGTTGAGGGGCTGTAGGAATAAGATTGAGGTGCTGTAGAGATAGGGTTGAGAGGTTGTAACGATGGGGTTGAGTTGCCGTTGAGATAGGGTTGAGGGGCTGTAGAGATAGAGTTGTTGAGATATTGTTGAGGTGCTGTGGCGATAGGGTTGAGGTGCTATGGAGATACGTTTGAGGTGCTGTAGAGATTGTGTATAGGGGTGGTAGAGATAGGGTTGAGGTGTCCTGAAGAAATGGTTGAGATGCTGTAGACATAGGGTTGAAGTGCTGTAGGAATAGGGTTGAGGTGCTGTAGAGATAGGGATGAGAGGTTACAGAAATATTATTGAGGTGCTGTAGCGATACGGTTGAGGTGCTGTAGAGAAAGGGTTTAGGTGCTGTAAAGATAGGGTTGAGGAGCTCTAGAGATAGGGTTGAGGGGTTGTAGAGATAGGGTTAAGGTGCGGTAGGAATAAGGTTGGAGTACTGTAGAGATAGGGTTGAGAGGTTGCAGATATAGGGTTGAGATGCTGTAGAAATAGGGTTGAGGTACTGGAAAGATAGGGTTGTAGAGATAGGGTTGAGAGGTTGCAGAGACAGGATTGAGGTGCTGTAGAGATAGAGTTGAGGTGCTGTAGGGATAGGGTTGAGGTGCTGTAGGGATAGGGTTGAGGTGTTGCGGAGATAGGGTCGAGAAGTTGTTGAGAGAGGGTTGAGGTGCTGTAGAGATAGTGTTGAGGTTCTGTAGAGATAGGGTTGTAGAGATAGGGTTTACGTGCTGTAGAGGTAGGGTTGAGAAGCCATAGAGATAGGGTAGAGGTGCTGAAGAAATAGGGTTGAGGGGTTGTAGAGATAGGGTTGAGGTGCTGTAACGATAGGATTGAGGTGCTATAGAGCTTGTGTAGAGTGGTTGTAGAGATAGGGTTGAGGTGCTGTAGAGATAGGGTTTAGGTGCTAAAGAGAGAGGGTTAAGGTGCTGTAGAGATAGGGTTGAGGTGCTGTAGGAATAGGGTTGAGGTGCTGTAGTGATAGGGTTGAGAGGTTGGAGAAATAGGATTGAGGTGCCCTTGAGATAGGTTTGAGATGCTGTAGTGATTGGGTTGAGGTGCTGAAGGTAGAGGGTTGAGAGGTTGTAGAGATAGGACTGAGGTGCTGTAGAGATAGAATTGAGGTGCTGTAGAGATAGGGTGTAGGTGCTGTAGAAAAGGGTGATGTGTTGCAGTGATAGAGTTGAGAAGATGTAGAGATATGGTTGAGGAGCTGTAGAGATAGTGATAAGGTACTGTAAAGATAGCGTTGTAGAGATAAGGTTGAGGTGCTGTGGAGATAGGGTTGAGGTGCTGTAGAGATAGGGTTGAGGTGTTACAGAGATAGGATCGAGGTGCTGTGGAGATAGCGTTGAGGTGCTGTAGAGATAGGGTTTAGGTGCTGAAGAGATAGGGTTGAGGTGCTGTAGAAATAGGGTTGAGGTGTTGTAAAGATTGGGTTGAGGTGTTGTAGAGATAGGGTGGAGGTGCTCTAGAGATAGAGTTGAGAGGTTGTAGTGATAGGGTTGAGGCTCTGTAGCTATAGGGTAGTTGAGTTAGGGTTCAGGGGTTGTAGCGATTGGGCTGAGGTGCAGTAAAGACAGGGTTGAGGTGCTGTAGAGATAGAATTGAGGTGCTGTAGAGATAGGGTTGAGGGGTTGAAGCAAGAGGGTTGAGGTGCTGAAGAGATAGGGCTTAGGGGTGGTGGAGATAGGGTTGAGGTGCTGTAATGACAGGATTGAGGTGCTGTAGTGATAGGATTGAGAGGTTGCAGAAATGGGATTGAGGTGCTCAGATTGGTTCGAGGTGCTGTTGAGATAGGGTTGAGGTGCTGCTGAGAAAGGGTTGAGGGGTTGTTGCGATAGGGTTGAGGTGCTGTAGAGATAGGGTTGTAGGGATAGGGTTGAGCTGCTGTACGGATAGGGTTGAGGTGCCATAGAGATAGGGTGGAGGTGCTGTAGAGATAGGGTTGAGAGGTTGTAGTGATAGGGTTGAGGCTCTGTAGCTATAGGGTAGTTGAGTTAGGGTTCAGGGGTTGTAGCGATAGGGCTGAGGTGCAGTAAAGACAGGGTTGAGGTGCTGTAGAGATAGGGTTGAGGTGCTGTAGAGATAGGGTTGAGTTGCCATAGAGATAGGGTTGAGGTGCTGCAGAGACAGGGTTGAGGGGTTTTAGAGATAGGGTTGATGTGCTGTAGAGATAGAGTTGACGTGCAGTAGAAATAGGGTTTAGGTGCTGTAGAAATAGGGTTGAGGTGCTGTAGAGATTGGGTTGAGGTGCTGTAGAGATATAGTTGTAGCGATTGGGTTGAGGTGTTGTAGAGATAGGGTTGAGGTGCCATAGAGATAGGATAGAGGTGCTGTAGAGATAGTGTTGAGAGGTTTTAGAGATATTATTGAGGTGCTGTTGAGATAGGGTTGAGGTGCTGTAGGGATAGGGTTGAGGTGCTGTAATGATAGGGTCGAGGTGCAGCAGAGATATTGTTGAGGGGTTGTAGATATAGGGTTGGGGTGCTGTAGAGATAGGGTTGGATGCTGTAGAGAGGGGGTTGAGGTGCTGTAGAGATAGGTATGAGGGGCTGTAGGAATAGGGTTGAGGTGCTGTAGAGATAGGGTTGAGAGGCTGCAGATATTGGATTGAGGTGCTATACAGATAGGGTTGAGGTGCTGTAGAGATAGGGTTGAGGTGCTGTAGAGATAGGGTTGAGGGGTTGTAGAGATTGGGTTGAGGTGCTGTAGAAATAGGGTTGAGGGGTTGTTGAGAAAGGGTTGAGGTGCTGTAGAGATTGGGTTGAGGTGCTGTAAAAATAGGGTTGTAGAGATATGGTTGAGGTGCTGTAGATATAGGGTTGAGGAGCTAGAGAGATTGGGTTGAGGCACTGTAGAGAGAGCGTTGAGGTGCTGTAGAGACAGGGTTGAGGTGCTGTAGGATTAAGGTTGAGGTGATGTAGAGATACGGTTGAGAAGTTGCAGGGATAGGATTGAGGTGCTGTACAGATAGGGTTGAGGTGCAGTAGAGATAGGGTTGAGGTGCTGTAAAAATAGGGTTGAGGGGTTGTAGAGATAGGGTTGAGGTGCTGTAGAGATAAGGTTGAGAGGTTGTAGAGATAGGGTTGAGGTGCTGTAGAGGTAGGGTTGAGGTGTTAGAAAGATAGGGTTGTAGAGATAGGGTTGAGGTGCTGTAGATGTAGGGTTAAGGAGCTAGAGAGATAGGGTTGAGGTGCTGTAGGAATAGGGTTGAGGTGCTGTAGAGATAGGGTTGAGGTGCTGAAGAGATAGGGTTGAGGTGCTGTAGCGATCGGTTTGAGGTGCTATGGAGATAAGATTGAGGTGCTATAGAGATTGGGTATAGTGGTTGTAGAGATAGGGTTGAGGTGCTGTAGAGATAGGGTTCAGGTGCTGTAGAGAGAGGGTTGGGGTGCTGTAGAGATAGGGTGGAGGTGCTGTACGAATAGGGTTGAGGTGCTGTAGAGATAGGGTGAGGTGTTGTAGTGATAGGGTTAAGAGGTTTCAGAAATAGGATTGAGGTGCCCAAGAGATAGGTTTGAGATGCTGTAGTAATTGGGTTGAGGTGCTGTAGAGATAGGGTTGAGAGGTTGTAGAGATAGGATTAAGGTGCTGTAGAGATAGGGTTAGGTGCTGTAGAGATAGGGTTGAGGTGCTGTAGAGATAGGGTGAGGTGTTGTAGTGATAGGGTTGAGATGTTGTAGAGATATGGTTGAGGAGCTGTAGTGATAGGGTTTAGGTGCTGTTGAGTAATGGTTGAGGTGTTGAAGGAATAAGGTTGAGGTGCTGTAGAGATAGGGTTGAGAGGTTGCAGAGATAGGGTTGAGATGCTGTAGTGATTGGGTTGAGGTGCTGTAGAAATAGGGTTGAGTGGTTGTAGAGATAGGATTGAGGTGCTGTAGAGATCGAGTTGAGGTGCTGTAGTGTGGAAAATTCTTCCCACATGCTCCTCGTATTGCCTTTGGGGGCAGAGCCATGCGTCGCTTTCGCCTTGTCATTTGTTGCCGCGGAGCGTGAGCTGAGCTGAGGAATGGTGGGCAGATGATTTTTTTAAGATAAGAGATTTGGCATTTGACGCTTTTACTGGAGCAGCAGCAGTCTGAGCGGCACCTGGAGGGCGCGAGTGATTACCAACTACCTAGTCACGTAGCCACGAGGTTATGGGCTACTTCTCCTCGCTTACTGTCCTGTTTCTCTGTGTTTAAGTTTGTATGCGTGTGTTGTGATTTCCGTTATTTTATTTTTGAAAATTATCTTGGTGTTCAGGTCTTTAGGAATTAAAAACCAACTAACTTAATTATATGGCTAATGGCCTGTAAGCTTCCACGAAGGGAGAACTTAACAAATTAACTCGCTTCTTAGGAAGTATATTAAACCTATTTGCTCTTGGTGAACTCGTGGGATTTAAAGGAATCTGCAATGGTTTTTTCTGAAGTTCATCTATCCAACGTTATATAGCCTGAAGGCTTATTACATCTCCCTTCTAATAACTACCTACTTACTATTAACTACTTACCTGATTACGTATTTCTCCTGAACACCGTTCTACCACTATTTTCATCTTTTTTCCTTAACTACCTCTTAAAGTGGCTTACCGACCCACCGAGTGGAAATTAACTTGGGTGAGAGCTCACTATTTGTGATAATGAATTTAGTGATTTGAAATATTCAATCTCTACTTCGCCGTTGCGGTGACCCAAGTTAATTCATATTGTTTGTTTCCGCTCCCAGTATATTCTGCTGCTGGTAAAGGTAACGCTACGCACCCTGGGAGGCTGCGGTCAGTCCAGCACCCTAAACGCGGCATCGAGGTTTTTGTTCCGGACTCGTACGATTCTGGGATTAGCTGACGCTACTGTGGGGTGCGTTCTGGTAGCAAAATTGTCTTAAATTCAAGCATAAACTTGAGTTTCATACTTTATACGGTGTTTATTCATTTTTCTTAATGAATTTGTTTGTTCTTCCAGGAAGTTGACCAGACCAGTTCCTGCTGCTCCTTCTTAATCGCCTATACCGCTAACCTACAACTGCGGTTGCGGCAGTTCCTGCTGCTCTTTGTAATCGCGTCTGCCTTTTTGGCCACTACTGCGGCTGCAGCAGTTGCTGCTTAACAAATCTATTTTACGATGTCGAGCACTCGTGTCAGCTACGCCATTTTTTGAGTTATAGCGAAAGCTATTTTAAAAAGCTCTCTTTGCGCTAATCTTTTAAACAACTAATAAAGTAAAACTTCGTTGTATTTGGCCTTTACGGCTCCTTAAAACTTCGTTGTATTTGGCCTTTACGGCTCTTTAAAACTTCGTTGTATTTGGCCTTTACGGCTCTTTAAAACTTCGTTGTATTTGGCCTTTACGGCTCCTTCAAAATTCGTTTATATTCGGCCTTTATAACTGTTTTAAAATCGTTCAATAAAACGTGAATGAAACCTTTCTCATTCGGTTTTTGAATATTCCCGCATGTGTGAGTATTTTACAGTAGAGATAGGGTTGAGGTGCTGTAGGAAAGGGTGAGGTGTTGTAGTAATAGGGTTGAGAAGTTGTAGAGATATGGTTGAGGAGCTGTAGAGATAGGGTTGAGGTGCTGCAGAGATAGGCTTGTAGAGATAGGGTTGAGGTGCAGTAGAGATAAATTTGAGGTGTTGCAGAGATAGGGTTGAAGTGGTGTAAAGATAGGGTTGAAGTGATGTAGAGATAGGGTTGACGTGCTGTAGGAATAGGGTTGAGGTGCTGTAGAGATAGGGTTGAGAGGTTGCAGTGATAGGATTGAGGTGCTGTATAAATAGGGTTTAGGTGCTGCAGAAATAGGGTTGAAGTGCTGTAGAGATTGGGTTGAAGTGCTGTGTAGATAGAGTTGAGTTGCTGTAGAGAAAGAGTTGAGAGGTTGCAGAAATAGGATTGAAATGCTGTAGAGATAGGGGTGAGGTGCTGTAGATATAGGGTTGAGGTGCTGCAGTGATAGAGTTGAGGTGCTGTAGAGATAGGGTTGAGAGGTTGTAGAGATAGGGTTGAGGTGCTGTACAGAAAGGGTTGAGATGCTGTAGACATAGGGTTGAGGTGCTGTAGGAATAGGGTTGAGATGCTGTAGAGATTGGGTTAAGGTGCTGTAGATATGGGGTTGAGATGCTGTAGAGATTGGGATGAAGTGCATTAGAGATAGGGTTGAGAGGTTGTAGAGATAGGGTTGAGGTGCTGTAGCTATAAGGTTGAGGTGCTGTAGAGATATGGTTGAGAGGTGAGAGAGATAGGGTTGAGGTGCTGTACAGATAGGGATGAGGTACTGTAAAAATAGGGTTGTAGGGATAGGGTTGAGAGGTTGTAGATACAGGATTGAGGTGCTGTGGAGATAGGTTTGAGGTGCTGTAGGAATAGGGTAGAGGTGCTGTAGGGATAGGGTTGAGGTGCTGCAGAGATAGGGTTGAGAAGTTGTAGAGAGAGGGTTGAGGTGCTGTAGAGATAGGGTCGAGTTGCTGTAGAGGTAGAGTTGAGGTGCCATAGAGAAAGGGTAGAGGTGCTGCAGAAATAGGGTTGAGGGGTTGTAGAGATAGGGTTGAGGTTTGTTGCGATAGGGTTGAGGTGCTATGGAGGCAGTGTTTAGGTGCTATAGAGATTGGGTAGAGTGGTTGTAGAGATAGGGTTGAGGTGCTGTAGAGATAGGGTTGAGGTACTGTAAAGAGAGGGAATAGGTGCTGTAGAGATAGGGTTAAAGGGTTGTAGAGATAGGGTTGAGGTGCTGAAGAAATAGGGTTGAGGTGCTGTGGAGATAGGGTTGAAAGTTTGTAGCGATAGGATTGAGGTGCTGTAGTGATAGGGCTGAGGTGATGCAGGGATAGGGTTGAGGTACTCTAGAGATAGGGTTGAGGTGCTGCAGAGATAGGGTTGAGGGGCTGAAGAGATAGGGTTGGGGTGCTGTAGAGATAGGGTTAAAGGGTTGTAGAGATAGGGTTGAGGTGCTGTAGAGATAGGGTTGAAAGGTTGTAGAGATAGGATTGAGGTGCTGTAGAGATGGGGTTGAGGTACTGTAGTGATGGGGTTGAGGTGCTGTAGAGATAGGGTGAGTTGTAGTAGTGATAGGGTTGAGATGTTGTAGAGACATGGTTGAGAAGCTGTAGTGATAGGGTTGAGGTGCTGTTGAGTAATGGTTGAGGTGTTGAAGGAAAAGGTTGAGGTGCTGTAGAGATAGGGTTGAGAGGTTGCAGAGATAGGGTTGAGATGCTGTAGTGATTGGGTTGAGGTGCTGTAGAAATAGGGTTGAGAAGTTGTAGAGATAGGATTGAGGTGCTGTAGAGATAGAGTTGAAGTGCTGTAGAGATAGGGTTGAGGTGCTGTAGAAAAGTGTGAGGTGTTGTAGTGATAGGGTTGAGAAGTTGTAGAGAAATGGTTGAGGAGCTGTAGAGATAGGGTTGAGGTGCTGTAGAGAAAAATTTGAGGTGTTGCAGAGATAGGGTTGAAGTGCTGTAAAGATAGGGTTGAAGTGCTGTAGAGATAGGGTTGAGGTGCTGTTGAGACAGGGTTGAGGTGCTTTAGAGATAGAATTGAGAGGTTTTAGAGATTGGGTTGAGGTGCTGTAGCGATAGGGTTGATGTGCTGTAGAGATATGGTTGAGAGGTTGGAGAGATAGGGTTGAGGTGCTGTACAGATAGGGATGAGGTACTGTAAAGATAATGTTGTAGAGATAGTTTTGAGAGGTTGTAGATACAGGATTGAGGTGCTGTAGAGATAGGTTTGAGGTGCTGTAGGAATAGGGCAGAGGTGCTGTAGGGATCGGGTTGAGGTGCTGCAGAGATAGGGTTGAGAAGTTGTAGAGAGAGGGTTGAGGTGCTGTAGAGATAGGGTTGAGGCACTGAAGGAATAGGGTTGAGGTGCTGTAGAGATAGGGTTGAGGGGTTGTAGAGATAGGGTTGAGGTGCGGTAGGGATAGGGTCGAGGTGCTGTAGAGATAGGAATGAGGTGCTGTAAAGATAGGGTAGAGAGGTTGTAAAGATAGGGTTGAGCTGCTGTAGAGATTGGGTTGAGGTGCTGTAAAGATAGGGTTGAAGAGATAGGGTGTAGGTGCTGTAGATATAGGGTTGAGGAGCTAGAGAGATAGGGTTGAGGTGCTGTAGAGATAGGGTTGAGGTGCTGTAGAGATTGGGTTGAAGGGTTGTAGAGATTGGGTTGAGGTGCTGTAGAGACATGGGTTGAGAGGTTGTAGAAATATGGTGTAGGTGCTGTAGATGTAGGGTTGAGGAAATAGAGAGATAGGGTAAAGGTGCTGTAGGAATAGGGTTGAGGTGCTGTAGCGATAGGGTTGAGGTACTATGGAGATAGGGTTGAGGTGCTATAGAGATTGGGTAGAGTGGTTGTAGGGATAGGGTTGAGGTGCTGTAGAGATAGGGTTTAGGTGCTGTAGAGAGAGGGTTGAGGTGCTGTAGAGATAGGGTTGAGGTGCTGTAGGAATAGGGTTGAGGTGCCCAAGAGATAGGTTTGAGATGCTGTAGTGATTGGGTTGGGGTGCTGTAGTGATAGGGTTGAGAGGTTGTAGAGATAGGATTGAGGTGCTGTAGAGATTGGGTTGAGGTGCTGTAGAGATAGGGCTGAGGTGATGTAGGGATAGGCTTGAGGTACTCTAGAGATATGGTTGAGGTGCTGTAGAGATAGGGTTGAGGTGCTGAAGAGATAGGGTAGAGGTGCTGTTGAGTAATGGTTGAGGTGTTGAAGGAATAAGGTTGAGGTGCTGTAGAGATAGGGTTGAGAGGTTGCAGAGATAGGGTTGAGATGCTGTAGTGATTGGGTTGAGGTGCTGTAGAGATTGGGTTGATATGTTGTAGAGATAGGATTGAGGTGCTGTGGAGATAGGGTTGAGGTGCTGTAGAAATAGGGTAAGGTGTTGTAGTGATAGGGTTGAGAACTTGTAGAGATATGGTTGAGGAGCTGTAGGGATAGGATTAAGGTGCTGTAGAAATAGGTTTGCAGAGAGAGGGTTGAGGTGCTGTAGATATGGGGTTGAGGTGCTGTAGTGATAGAGTTGAGGTGCTGTAGAGATAGGGTTGAGAGGTTGTAGAGATAGTGTTGAGGTGCTGTAGATATAGGGTTGTAGAGATAGGGTAGAGGTGCTGTAGCGATAGGGTTGAGCTGCTGTA
>JACJUY010001536.1:20024-31151 GCA_014220935.1 Platorchestia sp. MABIK | reverse complement strand
GTTGGATGGAGATGGCCAAGTTGTCGACCTCACGCAGCTACGCTTCGCTGACGATAGAGCCGTTAGCGGCAAGGTCGGAGGAGAAACTGCTGACTGGTTAACGAGTTCGGAAGCGTGAGTGAGGGAAAGAAATCCCAAGCGATGTTGTGAAGTTTTCGAGGAAGAGGTTGTGGGGGTAATGAATGTAAGCTCGAATGGGGAGATGCTAAAAGAAGTGAGTTGCTCTGAGTGCTTGGGAGTGTGTGTGTGACCGGAAATAATGAATTGGATGAGAAGGTGAAAGCTAAGGTAAGAAGAAGGTGCCAAGCGCGGGGAGATTTGAAGACGGTAGCAAGGAATAAGTGCCCGAGCCCGAATGTTAATGATGAGTAAAAAAGAGGTCGTCGTGCTGAAAGTGTTACAGGAATCTGAGAAGTGGGGCTAATAAGAGTCGGCTGAATACGTTCGAGAAAAGTCTGAGGAGGATGGCTGAAGTGACGTTATGGGATAGGCGAAGTTATAAGGTGAGGAGTATGATAGGAGTTAAGAGGACGAAAAGAGTAAACTGCAGTGTGGTTCGGCCATACGGAGTGAATGGAGGAAGGAAGAACGGTTGAGGAGTCAGAGGTACGTGGAAGGAATGTTAGAGGTAGGCCAAAGACTGGATGCATCAAGGGGGTTGAAACGGTGTCGCACAATCGAAGGATCAAGTTACAGTACGCTAGAAAATTCGTAATAGGAAGAGATGATCGGAGAGTGATTGTGAGTGCCTGACTAATACGCATGTCAGATGTATGGAGTCGGGAGTTCTACACCGGCGGGAGTGAATGGCTCAGTTCGGTTAGTTAGGATTGTGTGAGGGTATATCGGGAATCTCCAAGCTCTTTTAAAGCTGCAGGGGTATACTAACCTCATGCTGTGGAAGAGACGCCCTGAAGACGTAGATGAGTGTGATGGTGGGGGATTAGGTGTTGTGTGAATAGGGATGGAAATCTTGTTCTCGTTGGTTGGCTTCCCGTCCTTAGTAAATGGATTGCCTTACGAAGATGTAATCCATAGTATAACTCACTTTGAAACACGCATGACAAATTTTACAAGCACACCAATTTTACAGCGAACCGTCAGCACCCACGTAATGGAAGAGCTTCTCTTCACTTGAGGTCACAGAGTTCAGGTTTTCATGGCGCGATTCATTCACTCCACGATGACAGGTCATCGTCCGAGTCGCTCTTGGGTTCTACCAGATCCTCCTTCTTTGCTCCAGAAGGCGAAGGTGCATCAGGATTACTGGAAATGAGATTTTACAATAGAAAATAATGTCTGCAATCATACAAAGATGATCACTGAAACAATTGCAGCTTTAATACATCAGTAAAACTAGCGTCAATGTGTTCCAATAATTGCGATGGAGTAGCAAGCTGGTTGTCAGATAATGTACATTTGAAATGATTTTTAATAGAATCATCTTTTTGGAACCCTAAAATATACCATGCTGTATTCTCCCTCCAAATTAAGTGATGGTAAGTTTCCACAAGCAACAGCATGGCAGAAAGAAAGTAATGGGAATACAGGTAAGGACACCAGCATGTAATCTACTTGTAATAGGTTTACCAGCATTTTTATGAAGGGAGCTTGAGGAGAAGCGGAATTACTGAGAGATAGAGCATACATTTCAGACGTTCCTCGCTCACTCTAATTTTACCACATGAGCTGCGCTATTCTTAAAACTAGATTAATTGCAACAGAAATATTACCGCAAATTTGACATATCCCTTTTACATTAAAGGCTACGAGCGTCGGGAGAAAAGATGAGAAGTGAAGATCCACAGCCGCAATCACTTTATGATGCGCTAGCTAGATTCTACAATTGATTATCCATTTGAAGCTTTGAGGTCAATCCAAAGCATGCGACTAGCTACAAGTCCGCTTCTCAGTTCTGAACACAAAGTTGTTTTTACTGAATTTATCATTATTATAAACTAATACTTCATGGTTTTCTGTATTTTGCAATGAGCAATGCATACCAACTTAGGGAAAGTATCTACATCAATACCCAGCAACAGTAAAAAGTATCATAGCAGGCAGTTCTTCTAGTAAATGGAAGAGAGGAATGCGGGCAGGAGAGATTATAGAGGAAACACTCCTTGACAATGACTCACCTTTATTTCTCCTTACGAAAACCACCTGAAAACCCATTATAATTACAAGCGTAATTATAAAATCAAGCGATCAATAAAGAACGTTTCCCTACAGAAAAATCACTTGTTACCACAAATGTAAATATGCCAAATATTGAGTAGACAGACGGTACTAACTCGAGCAGGTCAGGGTCGAGACCCTGCGCTGACATTTTGAGCTTGACAGCAGCAGGAGGCACGCCTACAGACACCATCTTGAAGAACATGGCAAACTCAGGGTCTTTTGAGACGGGAAGCACATCCAGCTCTTCTTCTGCTGCAGCGCTAGCCCCATCGTTGGCATCTTCCACAGGAACTGCAGCCCCTGGAACCCAGTCACCATGTTAGACGCGGTCAAGCTCTTTCAAACTTTAAGTAAATTTTTTTCAGCGTTAGGGAGAAAATCGTACAAAACCATGAAAGCTTAATTATGTTTGATAGCAAGTGAGATACTTCAAAGCAGCTACACGCAAAATTTCATCAGTACGAGTGGGCCAATACACGAAATGTTCAATGCTCTGTAGGAATACGCTATCTCTGTGAATGTGCTCCGTAGAGTGTCCCTACAGTAGACCAAACAGTTGCAGCACATTAATATCATATGCACAATATCAACAAGGAAGGTTCATGTTGAGATAAAGTTCTCGCACAACAGCGACACACACGACAGTTCACAAAATAATTGTGGCACAGCAACTTCAGTGTAAAATTGATGAGATATTTGTAAACTCAACTGAGTTCTTAAAACTCCATTCACAGAGTATGATATAAACTGCTGAAATACTTTCTAGTTAACACTGCATTACCAAAATTGAATAATTTAAAGGGCAAAATGAGAACAATCTACTTCACTTTTGGAGAATACTTTCAATGGTGAGGGTTCAGTCACACACAATGATTTGCGGCACAAATTCATATTAAATGAAACAGTAACATATAAAATTCATTAAATTAGAAGCACACAAAGGCATTTTTTACTGATTTTACTAAACTCAATGCACTTCAAAGATTCTTCAATTTTTGATTGACAAGAATGTTAAAGCCATTATTGTTCTTCATCAAGATATTGCAAAATTCTTTTTTTATGTAGATTCAACACCACTTCTAGTGTGCAAAATGTAATGCGATGCAAGTGACAGAGGAAAAAGGAGCGACATAGAGGACGGCTATCATGTTTCACTTGGACAGAAATTGCAAGTTATTTGAAACCAGCAATTTATGGACAAACCAGTAGCCTGGGTCTTCAAAACAACACTTCATCACGCAAGACGCTTTTTAAATATTAAAAATCAATCAATCAACGTGAGAGATTCTTGGAATTGAGAACCACAAATTTCAAGACTCACTACAGCAAGCTAGAGGTTCTCAGGACCCTCTGCACATGGAAGTCAGTAGTCTCATGAAAATCTAAGAACTTGAAAACCCACCTCAGCCCTTTGTGCTACAATGGCCCTAGTTAACAATTGGTATTCATAAGAACTCAGAATTCTTATCCCCCCACAAATGATAACTTACTCTCATTGGATGGGCCTGGCTGGTGTACTTCCGGTGGGGGTGCCTCCTGCGAGCCTACGGTCGCGGCGGTGGAAGCAGTGATGTTCTCCAGGTCAGGGATTGAAGCCAACTGAAAGTGATTCATGGAAGAATTATCAGCAAACAATTTCATTTATCTAGCTATTTTGAAATTGCACTTTTTTTTGAATAACAATGGCTATTCAGCATTTGATTCTGTGGAGGTGGAGATTAGTGCAAGCCTATTGAATTAAAAGGCCTTTATTTTTCGATACCACAACGCCTTTTCAGATGAAGGCCTCAAGGCAAGTCTAGCGTGAGCAGGATAAAGCTAATATTGGTACTTTCTCTTCAAATAGAAAGGATAATATGAGCAATTGGAAAGTTTAAATGTTGAACGAGGGCATGAACAGAACTTTGATCAACACCCTTGAATCCAAAATTTGCCCATTTAACTTAAATATCCTTTCAACTTAGAGACTTCTAATTAATTCCTGACACAAGTGACTTCATGCACCCACAATTCTAGCACTTTGGACAAACAAGTGTGACAAAAACCAGCAGCAAAGAAGGGCCAATAATGAATGACACAAAAGACTAAATGTTCAAGTGATGTACAAATGCTCAGTTTAATTGCAAAGAGAAATATGTAAAAACTGAAATAATGCTTTTACTTTTTCTGAATTTTTTCCCAGGGATGTAAGGTTTATTGTAACAATATTGTGGTGATTAGGAAATTTCCATATGAAGGTGATTTTGCACATTTTTAATGTAGGGGATACAACCAAAATCTTTTTAATGTAACAACTACTGTAACTTCGTGAATACAATAATTCATTTACTTTTTTAATTGAAATCCAAAAACCTATTTTGTTAAATAATTGAATAAAAAGAAAGTAGTATTCCCAATTTGACCAAGTATATTTATACTTTCAAGATGCAGCTCATAATGCATGTCTGTTTTCCCACTTATTTCTTTGCTTTGTGAAAATAGTAACTCCTGACACCATCAGCATTCACCAAAGTTCATTTTTGTACCTCCAAAAATTAAATGTTTTTTTAGACACTACTTACAAAAGAACAATTTTGGCCTCAATATATTTCTTTCAGGTAAAGGCAAGTTAATATTTCCTGTATTAGTCTAATATTGGTGCAGAGATCCTGCACTTTGTACATCAAATAGAAGCTGCTTTTACTTAGTTGTGCTAAAATGACATCCTAAACGTGTCAATTTTTGCTTATATTTAATGAACTAAGTTTATAAAAGTTAACAAAGCTCGTTTAATGGACGCCAAAACTAACTTTATGTCACCCACTCAGGTTCTAGGTAGAAATTCTTTAAAGCCGTCTTCTGCGCAAAACGAGCTTTGTTAACTTTTATAAACTTAGTTCATTAAATATAAGCAAAAATTGACACGTTTAGGATGTCATTTTAGCGCAACTAAGTAAAAGCAGCTTCTATTTGATTTGCAAAGTGCAAAGTGCAGGATCTCTGCACCAATATTAGACTAATACAGGAAATATTAACTTGCCTTTACCTGAAAGAACTATATTGAGGCCAAAATTGTTCTTTTGTAAGTAGTGTCTAAAAAAACATTTAATTTTTGGAGGTACAAAAATGAACTTTGGTGAATGCTGATGGTGTCAGGAGTTACTATTTTCACAAAGCAAAGAAATTAGTGGGAAAACAGACATGCATTATGAGCTGCATCTTGAAAGTATAAATATACTTTGTCAAATTGGGAATACTACTTTCTTTTTATTCAATTATTTAACAAAATAGGTTTTTGGATTTCAATTAAAAATAAATGCCCCAAGACTACATGTAGTACCCTAATTTTAATAAGATATTGTCAGGTTTTCCCAATCAGTAATTAGTTCAATGGATCAAAAAAAAGTTTGAAAACTTCATTCAACAAAAAGTCAACTAAAACTATTATAAATAACGGCTTAAAAACACATGGTTGAATTACAATAAAATGACTGCACATGACTAGATTCAACAGCTACTTTGAATTCAGACTTCTAGGTATAGGAGATTACTAACACCTCACTTATATAGACAGGAAACAACTCAAAACATACAGATTTAATATCAACTCCTCATGCTTTTAGAAATTCAGGAGCTTACAAGGCACAGCAGAGGCATGATAAATACAATGAGACTGGAAAATCATTTTCCCCCATACCCATTCTGCAACAGAAAAAACTTCTACCTTATGCATAGAAAACACCAAACATGTCAGAATTTTACATCTCATGAAGATCTTTGCGTCATTCCTTCAACTGACCCATAAACAACATGACAGTGATGAGTAACAGGGAAATTGAAGCTTGACAGAAAAAATTGTTTGCTAATAAATGTAAAAAGTTTCGATTAGTTATGACACATTAAGCAAAAATTTAGAGTTAATAACAAATGATTAGAAATGCTTCTTATGGATAAAAAATTGAATGACAAATTTGCACACTTTACAAAAGGGATTTAAAATTACTTTCCTACTCACTTTTTTTCACCCTGTTTACCTGAAGAAACTTCATTATAAATTCACAACCCCTGAAATAAAAATGCCAACAGAAAGCCAATGTCGTCTTTTTTACCTGGACTTTTCTTACACCCCCTGGAATATTGTCTTGCACCTCAGTTTGGGAACCCCCAGTCTAGAGCAATCACAAAATTTAAGGCATCCTGGACTGTTTGAAATTTTTTCAAGGAATAAGATAAAACCATTCAAATGTGGAAATAGGTAAAGAACTTATTGAATATTAAATTAAAAATTGATGATCAGACTGAATAAAAATCATCATGAAAGTTTTCAGTAATCAAATTTATGTCTTCTAACTTTGGTTTCCTTTCAAACCATTGCATATAATTCATTTACATCTGCACAGCAATCAAAGTAACCCACCTTTGCTTCTAATATTGCTAAAGTGTCTTCCGTGCGCTGTAGCTTTGCATCAACCTCAGACAACTTATCTTCACAGACAGAAGCAAATTTATTGAGAAAGGCCACCATGTGGACTACCCAATGGTTAATGAAGGCCAGAGTCCGCTTAGGATTGAGTGCCTCAACCTAGAAATGTACAAAGGAGAGTAATCAGATATACATTTGAGATATCAAAATGAAGTTATAATATCTAGATAAGTAATAGTAGCTGAGATAACAGCCATTCCACATCAACTGGCATCATAAAAGAAATGCTCTCTTAAAGCCCAAGCTGGTAACATGCATCCGAGTGGAAACATGAGTGGAACATGAGAGTTTTATGAGTGCAACAGCCTCTTGGAATTCAAAGTCCTAAAAAATATGTGAATAATGTACAGTCTCAGAATATCAAACTCTTGAAAAATTTAGGAAATCATATTTTTCTTTGAAAAAAAATTTGGATGATGAGGTAAGGACAAAGTACCTGTGCAATAAAAGGATTACCCAATTGATGGGATTGATTTAGATTTCATGGATTAGAAAAATATCAACTCAGGCTTTATAAGGACTATTAAAAACAACTATAGCAAAAGCATCTCATCAGGTTTTGAAAAGGTCAAATTTCTACAATAGTAAAAATTACTTTTTTAAGGAAAAATACAAATTAGAAACAATTTTATACCATCAGTAGTATAATAGCAGGAAAAACAGTTAAATTAAATAAGCAGGAATGCAATTATATTTTTATTCACCTTTTCAAGATTCACTGAAGTAACTGGTAGATTAGGTTTAATAGAAGTCATTTTAAAAAATGACCAACTTCTATTTTAATCCTATTTCACTGTGGAACACAGGATCAAGTGGAAAAAACAAACTGCATTGGTATTAAACAAAGAGGCCTACATCTGAAAAAAAAAGATAGATCAATATTTTTCAACATCACATAAGTCATTAGGTCACTCTAACTGCAACGTAACAGTCTAACCCAATAATTCATATAAATAACTCATAGTGACTTATAGAGTATGCATCCATTCTATCTAGTATTAGTTTGTATAACTAATACTGTGCAGATGGCTTCCATCCTTCCTCATCAAAGTGCTTAAAACTATATAAGGAACTTGATACCTAAAGGAGGTAACAAAGCACAAATGGTAGTCACATTTTAGTCCTCACAATAATTGTCTTGATTATAATAATACTAAAGAAAACAAAAAATTGCAGAAACAAAAGAATTTCTGAGTACATCACCAATACAACAAATGGCGCTTAGGCCCTATGGCAACAAAATCTTAGCAGGACATGTTCACTTGCAAGATAACATTCAAGAAATTTGAGTTTTACACAAATTGTTACTGCATTATTAAACCATTCTAATAAAAGAGTATGATTCGGAGCTCCTTCAAGTAGATTTTACAATGACAAAAGCACTCTTACCTTAACAAAAGGGTTAGAAAAGTTTGCACATTTTTTAGCTTAGAGAGGACAGGAGAGCAATAAATTATCTATTGTCTCTACATGTAAACAGACAATTATTAGTATTTCTTCAATAATTTAGGGTTTTGTAAGAAACTGAAGCGAATCGGACACACTCCAGCACTTATTGTCCTTGTTTTCTGTTGTGATTAATTCAAACAGGAAAATTTTCAGATTCCTTTCTGGTCTTTTACTGGTCGCTCATTTCCTTCAGTTTTTTGCTGAGTGTCAGGTTGTGCAGCGGTCACTGGCAAAGCGGGCAGCGATCAATGTTGCAAGGGCATTAGGTGAGCTCTATTTTACAATAACAAATATTTTTCTTGTTTCACGAACTTATTTCTTAGCTAATTGTTTCTATGCACCTTGTGCAATATGCACAAATTCTGCATTCCCTCAACTCCATACTGAATGGTGCCTTCATCCTTCCTCTCTTTGAACATCTTTGTTGTGGTGAAGGGAGGCCCAAACTTTCTTATATAATAATAATACTTCCATAGGATAGACTGAGCTTTAGTATTGTAGATACTTGTTAATCAGACTTCTGTCACAATTTTCAAATTTTTGTTAGCTTGTTTGCTCTTTGCTTTTTCACTGGACTTCTTGTGGAAATTTAGCTGTCACTCATCTTATGGTGCCACTCACCCCTCTACAGCAAGGCACCACTTACCCCTCCACAGCAAGGCACCACTCACCCCTCCACAGCAAGCCACGGTGCATCACTTACCCCTCCACAGCAAGGTTCCACTCACTCCTCCACCGCTAGGCACCACTCATTCCTCCACCGCTAGGCATCACTCATTCCTCCTCAGTAAGGCACCACTCACCCCTCTACAGCAAGATGCAGTGCACCACTCACCTCTCCACAGCAAGGCACCACTCACCCCTCCACAGCAAGGCGAGATGCATCACTTACCCTTCCGCAGCAAGGTACCACTCACTCCTCCACAGCAAGGCACCACTCACCTCTCCACAGCAAGGCACCACTTACCTCTCTACAGCAAGGCACTACTCATCCCACTACACCAAGGCACCACTAACCTCTCTACAGAAAATACTACAGCAAATACAGTTTGTTTTCTACAGAAAATCAGGAGTCGATACATCACTTACATTATGGATAAAAATTTAGTTGTCCTCAGACGTAATTGTTGATAAGGTAAAATATCTTGCCTTATGATGATTATATTACCAATATATTGGAAAGGGAAATTTGATGGAGTTAATATCCATTTCCTTTCAATGTTATTTTATAATAGTTTCAACAAATATCAAATTTCTGCAGCTATTAGTTGTCGGTCTATGTGCAATGGAAGAAAAGCCAGAACTTTATTATTTGATGGAACTTCAGGTCGAATCTCATAGGAGCTCTGAAAAATGTTTGCTTTGCGTCGTTACCGGGAGGCCTCCTAAGGTTTCATCACGCACTATCGGATGTGGTTTTTGTTATATTCTGTGAAAATATTGGTGTGCATGCTTAATTTGTGATTCTATCTGTTTGTTTCAGCCTAGATTCTTGCTGTGCTATGAATTATTATTGTACATAAGTTAATCTTGAGCCTGGAAGACCTAGCTTGCTGTAGTTCCACCATCTTGGGAGGTGAGTTGAATGGTTCTTCTAGTTAAGGAGCATGTGCATTGTTGGAATTTTCAGTTCATCAGTTTTGGTTTCTGGTTTGGTTTGCTTCTTTTATTTTGTTTTCATTGTGTCTTGAGATGTTCATTTTAATTGATTTCCTTTATTTTGAGTTAAGTTTCGTTCATTATGTTCATTTTACTTATATATTTTGCATTTTTTATTTATTTTGATTTACTTTGCTTTGTGATATTTATTTGCTTCAGATTTCTGTTTAATTTATGTTTGTTTGTTTTATTCTTTTCGTGAAGCCTGGTCAAAGAAGTTGTTTGCGGTTCTTGTACTTATAAGTTACACTCATTCTTTTCAGCCGGCAAGTCAACACCTCATGTCCATGCTCCCTTGTCCCTACTCTTGGCTCATCTTGTCGTACCTACCTGTCAGGCAGCGCAAGTGGTGTCGAGTCCAGTCTATGTTAGTTACCCATCATGTTCATTTTCTTTCAAGTGTTCAGCTTCTTGTACCCACCCTAGGTCTGTTTTTCTATGCCAAGAGTGCATCTGTGCATTTACTTTAGTTAGCCCTTAAGTGTCATTTCTATAGCATTTCAACATTACTTGATTACCTAGGTAAATAGCACTAATATTTTAAACGTAATTTTATGTATACTACTCTTATACAGTAGTTCATGTTTGTACACACTATTTTTGAAACAGGAAATCAATTACTCTTTTTGCAGAAAATGTATCCATCTATTGAGAAGGCATTGTAAAAGAGAATCAGCAATAGACACCTCTCACATCCCAAGGTCTAAAGCTTTTTCTTTCTCCTTTAAAAATAAACTTTAGTCTAATAAGACACCTCGCCTTTAAAGGGTCTTAAAGAACCGCCTTGGGAGGACGAACTATTTCGCATAGTTTTGTCGCAAAGGCGCTGTCGTAGTTTAGCGAATCAGAATTATCCTCATAAGCTTTAACGGACTAATCACGGCGCAGACAGTTGCTCGTCTTCCTAACGGTACCGCAGTAGTTGAGCACAAACAGAAACTTTTTCTGTTGCTTTAACGGACTAAATACGGCGTAGGCGGTACCCACACGAACCTCAGAAAGGGCAGCTGCGCAGAAAAGCTAGCGCCCCGGAAAAGTAGCAGCACAGAAGACAGCCCCTTTTCTCGCGAACCCCACGTCGACCGCACGGCGGTATCGACATTTTGGCGCCCGAACAGGGACCCAGAAGCTTTGCGCGACTACCAACGTTGCCTGTGATTTCTGGGTTCTACTCAACCACTCGGACACCGCATCATTAAACAAGATGAACCTCGTCGCTCAAGCTCGGGAATACGTCAAAGCCCTCGGCCTCACTCCCACCGATGCTGAGTACAGGAAAAAATTTACCAGCCGCCTGAGGCATTTGGAAGAAGCTGCAGAACGAACAACGGAGCAAGAAGAAACAGGAAGAAACAAATAGACAAATTTTTGAAACC
>JACJUY010001536.1:0-11068 GCA_014220935.1 Platorchestia sp. MABIK | reverse complement strand
CTCGGAATCGACTAACAATACATTGACCTTTCCTTGAGAGGTCGACACCTAATCGAAACTCTGGCTTCCTGCTCAACTCAAAATAGTATCTCCCATTTCCAGAGCTCTCCACCTGCCTCTGCCAGCACCCACTCCAATGGTCTATCATCCTCACCCTCAGCTGATTCACATTTTCCTCAGAGCTGAGTTGAGTCAGAGCTGATTTTGAATTACTGTGGCCCAGTTTTGCACATTTATCAACAATTTCATTGCCTGCTATTCCAGTATGAGAGGGAATCCACTGAAGGTGGATGCTGGATGAGGCTTCAAGCAAAATTCTCTGGATATTCCTACTAACAGTTTTAGATGATGGATTAACAAGATTAGAGATAATACTCAAGGCACTTTTAGAATCGGTAAAAATTATCACTTTTTGGTTTATAATGCTACATTTGATCAACTTTATTGCGTTTAAGACTGCAAGCAGCTCTGCTCCCACTATTGAGTGAGCAGGATTGAGTCACCAAGCTGTGGATAAATTCAAGTGCGAAATGTACACAGCAGCTGATGTGGAACCTGACTCCAGTTTAAGTCCATCTGTATACACCCTGTAGTAATCCCCATATTGCATCACAACATAATCCTCAAACTTTTTATTGATATCATCTGTACTAAGAGACTGCACATCCAGAAAGGATGTGCAAACAGGCAGAGTGGGAAGTTCAAATGCAGCAACAGGGGGTTCAGTGTTAACCTCTAGGTGAGGAAAGGTAAATGGAATGCTATTCAGTATTTGCACTCTTTTAGAGGAAAAGAAGCTTTTACAGGGGGAAGCAAATAGTCCAATTTTTGAAACAAACTCTGAAGAAACACAGATAGAATTGCTGGATCTTAAGCACCATTTAACATCTAGAAAACGCAGATGAAGCTTAAGTGACAAAATTTAAGCTTCAGCCTCTATTTAAGATATAGGAGATGTCTTTCAAACACCCAATATACACCTGAGGGCTGAGTTTAAGATTTTATTTTGCAAATTCAGGCTCCTTTTTGAAAGTTTAGGGAACATCACATGACCATAAACGAGTTTGCTTCTCACAAATGAGATATACACTTGACGCAATAATTTTTGGGAGGATCCTCAGGAGATCCCAGACAATGCTCTAAGTACTTGCACCCGTCTTTGTCCATCTATTTGGAGATCTTTTAAGTGTGCGAGAAAGGTAAGTTTAGGTGCATCAAAAATAATTCCAAGCACTCATTGGGCTTCTGTCCCACCAATGTGCTTGAAATTTCACCTCAAATTGAGTAAAGGAACATTTTTCTTTCTGGTGAATACTTGATGCTTAGTTTTATTTGCATTGACTGTTAATTTCCATGTAGAGAGCCACCGAGTGAGGACATTCAAGTACTCCTGCATCGTCCGCTGAACTTCCGCTGGGGATCCCTCATTAGTGATGATAGTGATATCATCTTCATATGAAACACATTCAATTTTTTCCATCCGGGGTGAGTCATGCAACATCACAGTAAAGAGCAATGGGCTCAAAACTGCACCTTGAGGTAGGCCACATGTCAGAATTTTGCCGTGTGAGTGTACACTCCCAACTCTCAGTCTAACTGTTCTATTTCATAAATAAGAACGCAGCCAGAGAAGAGTGCGCAGGTCACAGCCTAATTTCAGCAGCTTATACAGGAGACCAGCATGCCACACAGTATCGAAGGCACTCTCCAAATCCACATAAACAGCCAAACAGTAGCCTCTACAGGCACAAGCGCGAGGGAAAGCATTCTTGATAAGAGCCATGGCATCATAGGTGGATCGTTGTTGACGAAATCCAGTTTGATAGCATGAAAACACTTTATTTGTTTCAAGGAAAGAAGTTAGTCTGAATTTAATGACTTGTTCCATGATCTTAGATAAACATGACAATAAGGTTATGGGTCTATATCCCTCAGGGGTTGCCTGGTTTTTTCCCAGCTTTTTGATTGGGCAGATTATTCCCAATTTTCAAGCCTTGGGAAAGTAACCAGTAAAATAACTAAGATTGAACAAATAAAGAATATGCTTCCTAATTGCTTCAGGTGCTTTCAACAGAAATATGTAAAGAATTTTATCACATCCAGGGCTGGTCCGTTTTATTTTCTCCAAATTCTTATTAAGTTCACTTAGTTTTTGACTAGAGTTATATTTGGTCTCTATTTCTACTAGAGATATACTTAAGGTGGTGCTCTCCACTAATGTACTATGCAAGCCTGTTGCATATATCTCATGTCTGGTGAAATAATTCAGTAATATAGATGCTTTGCCAGCTGAGTCTTCTGCAATATCACCTACCTGAATTCGAGGGCTTGCAGTGCTACCCTTCATTGAACGAATTAGTCTCCAAACATCCCCCACCCCAGTTCTGTACAATAGAACCATTATTCACTAAGAGGATGCTAGTAGGGTCAGACCTTTTCAGTGATATTGTCATCTGCGACCTGACCTTCTGTCATTCGCACACAAAGAAATAGACTTCCAGCTTCTCCGCTCAGGAAGTGACAGTTCACGCCCAACCATCAGCACGTTGACATTCCACGTAACCTCTGTGCTATCTTCAGTTAAAATGACCACCTTTTGGCCATTTTTGAGATCGTTCAGCATCATCATGGCTGAGTAAGAAGCGGTGGCTCCTTGGGCTGGCGGCTGCGGTGGGCGCCGCGACTGCTTTCGCGCTCTGCTGAGGATGGGTGATACGCTGCTGCCGTGTCGCTCGGGTTGTTAGACTGCGGGCCTCTAGTGCTACCACGAGCTGTTGGCCGCCTCGACGGCACGATATCACCCTCGTGGACGTCCCGCAGACCATGCTTCGCAGCGGAGGCTACGGAACCCGTTCGTTTACGAGGTGGGTCGCAGTGGCATATAGCGCTGTGTACGGTCGACCCTTCGTAGCGAATCCTCCATCCTAAAACGATGTCGGTTCCCCACTCCATCCTCCCTACAAATTTAGTGTTGGTCGGTGCGGGCTTTAGGTCTCTATAGAGGGAAGCGATTGAGCTGGAATAATTTATTTCTAATGTAAAACCATAACGTATTGCTAACTTATTGCTAACTTATTGCTAATGAAACCTTATTGCTACCTAATTGCTAATTTATGAATTTAACACTATAGTTAACTTATTGTTAATATATGAGTATAACACTATTGCTGACTTATTGCTAATTTATTGCACATTTGTAATTGTAAGAACTGCTAAAATATTGCTAGTATATTGCTAGTCTCCTAATTTTCGTAATACGTAAAAAATCCTTGAATTCAACCTTTTTCTCGTTCGTCTTACGATACCTATAATAGAATAATCTTTGCTTCCAGCTCACACCCATCCGCTTCCTTGAGGTCATTATCAACCAATTTATTTGTTTGCAGCCCGATCTCGACCTCCCTTCTCGTGTGTGCCGGTGGGTCAGCCGGGGTCCTGCGCTACCAAACCGTCATGGCTTGGTTCTCCCCGACTGGCGAGGGGCAGTTATGTTGCCAGTGTAAACTTAAAGCTGAACTTTAAATAGTAAATAACGTTACACTGGTGCGAGACTTTTCCTTCACCCGCCGTCATTTTCGATAAGTTCTGGAGTCTAAGCCACTAATGAAATTATTGCAACTGTTTTGCTTTTTCTGTTTAATAACATTTTTGGCTACTAATGCATACTTACGATAGGCATTCAAATTATCAAATGTTGGGGATTTAGCCAGGGCATTGCGAGCCCTGCGCCTCTTCGCCACTGCAAGTGCACACTCTTGATATCACCAAGGTGTTCTACGGGCAACTCTTCCAGCTGACGAAGTTTTAGGAACATTGTTATTTGCAGCATTTACAAGTTTATTGGTTATTTCTGAATTTAGCTCATCAACTGAAGATGGTAGAAATAAACTTATTTTATTGTGATGCAGTTCTTGCTGAAAGCCCGCCCAGTTAGCTGCATTGGTGATCCACCTTGGAGGGTTCATATCTAACTTTTTAAGGACTACACCAAAGGAACACTCAATGGTAAAATGGTCACTTCCAAGATCTACACCTCTCTGCAGGGAGCCACAGGCCAAGAGGGCTGGAGGAACTAAACACAAATCCAAGGTGGAGCATGTACCTGTTATGACATCTATATTAGTGGGAAGATCAGGAGGGTTGAGTACACCTAGTACGTTATCATCCATAAATTGAATCAGGCTCCGACCAGTGGCGTTCCATCTTTGTCTGGAGTCCCAAAGAGGTGCATGAGCATTGAAGTTCCCAATTATAATAAATAGTTCACCCAATTGACCAAAGTAATGATTAAACTCATCAACAGTAATGTGTACATTAGGATTATAAATGTTAAGAACATCAAGATATCCAGAAGAAGAGGACACCCTAACACACAAAAATTCCAACTTTCTATTCGGAATGGGAAGGAGTTTCTTTACACAAAAATTACATCATTTCTGAAAACAAAACACATACCATCTCTATTACAATTTTCTCTATGAAGCCACACATACTGATAGCCAACAAATTTTGGTTCGTGAGCTTTGGTCCAAGTCTCACACAAGCAGAGGATGTCTGGTTTATTGGTATACAAATATAGTTTTATTTCTGAAAACTTACTCCGCAATCCATTGCAATTTAATTGAGATATTTGAAAAGCTTTTCTGACTGACCACTTCTTTGAATTGATTGATTGCATCTTTTAAATTTATTTTGCATTTTTCTTTGTGGTCAGTCCTTGCTGTTTAACTCCTCTATGTTGTGCAAGGCTTGTCTTTGGGATTCTGCTTGTTCTAGTTGATTTACCTTTCTGCAGAGACTCATGTGGAGAAATGTTTTTATACAATATTACACAGTTATCTGAAGGTGTATTACTTTTATCTTGAGAGGCTGCAGAATTATGGTACTCATTCAACAGTTTACTGCCTATTTTCTGTCCAAAATGATTCCTAATCATACTTTGGATCAACAATCTACGTTCATGTTTATTTTCAAAAGTCAAATTAGAAGAAAGGGCTTCAACTATGAACTTACCCAAACGAGTAAAAAGATCCTCAAACATGGACTGCATATAAGACTCTATCATTTCTTTAACAAGAGATCCAGAGTCCACAGATCCACTGTTCGTTGGAGCATTCCGGCCTGCAGAACAGTCTGACAACACATTTTGACTGTCTCCATCACAATTAACATAGGGATAAGAATACTCCCTCAATACATTTTGGCGATCTCTATTACAATTGAGATTAGGAACCCTTCGTGGCAAGTAGTAGGACCTCTGCGACTGGTGGACATCGACATGTACAACTTTTTGGGTTGAGCACTCCTCAATTTTGAGGCATAGGTTTTATTGCCACTGGTCTTGGTTGCAGTTTGGTTACAAGGAATTTAGTGATTGATGATTAGTTTCTCACCTATAATTAAACTGGGCTCATGCTGACTCTGGGAATGGTTTTCCACAATTTAAGGAGGGGTACCATTAGATGCTTTCCTTCCAGATGAGACCTTTTTTTGCGCCTCCAAAAAGGATATATCTTCTCTCATTAGAGATCTGATTTCTAAGGAACTTTTAATTAGTGGGCAGTACCTAGAACTTGCCACGTGAGCTCCCCCACAATTTGCACAACTAGGAACATTAGCAGTACACTCATCTTTAGCTTGATTATTGCCACAAATGAGGCAACGCTCCATTGATGTGCAGCCACCAGCAAAGTGACCATGGCGTTGACATTTATAACATCTCAAAGAAGGAGGAGAGTAGGGTCTGACTGGAAAGGACATGTTTTCAATTTTAAGGGATTTGGGTATTTCCGTTCCTGCAAAACCTACGTTATCACTTTGAAAAACTTCTTTCTTTTCATTCATAAACTTAGGTAGTCTTTTCATTTTTACAGCTGAGTGGTTGTCACATTTGATGAGAGGAATCAGTTCTTCAAGGTTGACTTCCTGGTCAATGGGACCAATAACACCCCAGAAGGTTTCCGATGTTTCAGCTTGAGGTTTGTAACATTTAACAGCGATTTTACCAACATGATCTATGTATAGGACTTTTTCAAACTCTGACTGTGATGCATCTTTGAATTCTTTGGCTATTATATTTCTATGTTTGTTGACCCTTACTTCTATCACAAAATCATAGTTAAGCACCTCCCTTAATCCTTGAGCCACTCCAAAAGGATCAAGCGTCATTTTTCTTTTTGAGGCACCAATAAACTCAGCAGATTCAAGTGGCTGAGCAAACAGTAGAGTACACATTTTGCTTGCAGATAATAATGTCTTATTTCTTGGGTAAGATGGAGTTTTGAGTGGAGAAGAGGAATTTTTAGTCATTTTTGATGCTTCACTTTCAGATTCTGAGTCAAGATGGTCTAGGCTTTCACTTTCTCTTTTACTGGGCCGTTGGTTAGACTTAAACCAAGTTCCTTGAACAACTGAGTCATACACACGCTCAAGGTCTGTTGGGTCACTACTGAGTTGTGAATGGCTGACACTGCCCTCTTCCAAATTGACTAATTGTGATGGCAAGTTTTCTTCATCATTTGATTCGTCCTTCTCTCTCAAGTCACCATAGCGATTTTTTAGTGACAAATCTGCCATCGTTAAATTATGTAACCCCCAGGAGGGAGTCACACACATATACAATTATTATCTAACAGAAAGTTTAAGGAAATAAAACAAAATTACAAGATAAATAATGGACAAATCAGTCCTACAGCCAACCTTAAATTAAATACGGCAGGGCAACCCACCCTAGATGTAGAGAGAAAGCCAGTTGCTGATTTAGCAAAATAATTAATGAGAGATATTAATTTTGATCACAGGAATAATTACAGATTAGTCGCAGCCTCGCAGGAGCTTGGCAAAAAGCAGTCTTTACTCGATGAACGCAACTGTCTTTCTCCTCGAAGCGTTGCTCAGTCTCCACTCTCCACTACCGAGCAGCAGGGAACTGGCAGCTTCAAATTTAGCACTGCAGAGTAAAAGCACAACATACGGTGTACAGCCAAGAGGTTTGTTACATGGATAAGGTAAAGAGAAAGTGTTGTGTTATTTTATTCATTTTTTGCTTGTGTTCACTTTTTGCTAGCAGGGATTCACACCTGATAATGATTTTACCTCATTCATGCATGTATTTAACCTTGGTGTGTTGTGCACTGTTTTCAAGATAACTATGATGGAGGAAAATGTCATACAGAGTATCATCTAAATTTAGTAGGTTTTTGGGATTGAAATTACTCTTTTTATGTGATAGGATGCATGTTGAGTGTGGATGTGATCATCAATGTCTTTTAAAAAATTGATCATTTTATTTATATTTCTAGCTGACACCTAAAGGGGCTTCCACATGGTCCGTTTTTTCGTCAGTCACATTCACACTCATTGACTATGGTCAAAACACTCGCGTTCACACGTACGTTCTCATGACTGAAGCGGCGCGCCACTAGCAGGCTCGGCGGTAGGTTACAATGTATAGTCGGGATAGGTTCGCCGTGTCCAAAGCAAGCTTATTCATTGGCTTTGCGATCAAAAAGGGGAATAATCTCCGCAAATAGATATTGGGTTAATGAATGGCTAGCTAAATGTTAAGAAGAATTCATGTAAAACGTTTTTTGTGTTATTTTGAAAATGCTGGATAAATTGTTGAATCGCAATTGCGGCCAAATATTGAATTTTTTCATACTAATAAACAAAAATGATGTGCCTTTGCTGTATTTCTTGAGTGAATATTAAATAAGACTAGCAGGACCCTTGGAAATTCCACGGACAAAGAAATCGTTACGTTAGGTGGACCCGTGAAAAAATTTCGGTCAACATTACCTTACCAATTCCAACATAACATATTTTAACCTTTCCTATCCAAACCGAACCGATCCTGATAATATTTCGAACGTAAAAAAACCGTGGACACATGAAAAAATTCCGTCCACATTACCTAACCTATCCTAACCTAACATATCCTAACCTACTCTAACCGAAACAATCCTGATGATTTGTCAAACATAAAACACCCTGGATACGTGAAAAAATATAATCAACAGCACCTAATCTTTGCTATACCAACCTATCGTAACTTAACATATATTAACCTATCCTATCCTAACCTATCCTAACCTAACCTATCCTAACCTATTCTAACCTATCCTTTCCTAACCTTAACTTACCCAATGTCATCGTTAGGCTACATAGACCCGTAAGAGAATTCAGTAAACATTACTCAACAATTTCAAACATAACATGTACTACCCCATCCTAACATAGTATATACTAACCTATCCTGTGCTAACAGAAGCTTCCCTGATAATATGTCAAACATAAAAACCGTTGACCCGTGAAAAAATGTCGTCATCATTACGTAACCTATGCTAACCTATCCTAACCTAACTTAACCAACGTCATCGTCAATCTAGGTGGACTCGTGAAAAAAATCGTTAAACATTACATAAGAAATTCATACATAACATATTCTATGTAACCTAACCCATGCAAACCTAACACACACTAACCTATCTCCCCTCAGGGGGATATAATTATTGTATCTATGGGAATTAGCGCTCCCAGGGGGACAATGTGAGGGCCCGAGCTAAGAGTTAGGTAGGCTTTCTTTTTAGTTGAAATAAAATGTTTTTGTTATGTTAAGGACCACCTTTTTTCGGTTCACTGCTGTTCTGTTTTTCAGCACCTACAACTTTCTTCTTCAACTTTGGTCTTGCTTCACAATCTTCTTTCACAACTTACTGTTTCTATGCCTTTTCTGCGTAGATTCCGCGTTTCCTTAACCCCACACTAAATGGTGCCTTCCTCCTTCCTCTCTTTGGATCGCATTTGTTGCTGCGGGTAGGGAGGCTTAAACTAACGACTAAACTACTAACGTATCATATCCTGTCCTATTCTGCTTGTTCCCTTATATATATGGTATATGGTATCCCTTATATATGGTATCATCGTAGACACGTCTACCGCGAGTCACGGCGTCTTCATAGTAATGAGCAGAAACCCGTGTAGATTACACGATTTTAATAATTTACTTACTTACAAGCATATAAGGCTAGGTATGAAGGAAATGTATTTTATATACTTTCTTTGATATGAAAAGATTCTTAGGTAGTCCCGTAAAAAAATTCCGTCAACATTACCTAACAAATTATAACATAACATTTTCTAACCAAATCAATCCTAACCTAACATTTTCCAGTGTCCTATCCTAACCAAAGCTATCCTGGTAATATTTCAAACATAAAAACTATGGACCTTTGAAAAAATTTCATCAACATAACCTAACCTATGCTAACCTAACCTGTTCTAACCTATCCTATGCTAACCTATCCGGTCCCTACCTATCCTAACCA
The DNA here is from genome assembly GCA_014220935.1 of Platorchestia sp. MABIK. Taxonomy (NCBI): domain Eukaryota; kingdom Metazoa; phylum Arthropoda; class Malacostraca; order Amphipoda; family Talitridae; genus Platorchestia; species Platorchestia sp. MABIK. The sequence goes on along the minus strand of JACJUY010001536.1, from coordinate 1,742 downwards.
AAACTAATTTAACCTATACTAACCTAATCTATTTTGAATCATTTGAATTCTCGCAGTCAATGAGTTGAGCAACGTCATCATTTAGATAGGTGAACCCGTGAAAAAATTCCGTCAACACTACCTTACATATTCTAATATAACATTTTCTAACTTAACCCATCTTAACATAACATATCCTACCATCCTATCCTAACAAAGCTATCCTGATTTGTCAAACATAAAAACCATAGACTCGTGAAAAAATTTCAGCAACATTACCTAAACTATGCAACCTGCTGATAAAATGTCAAACGTATCAAAGCATGTGAAGGCGATCTTTTCATGAAACACTCAGGATCCATGATACCGCAACTCGGATGAGAGCATTACAAGAGAACTTAGTTGTAAAAGTATTAATATATAGATAGAAAAATAAAAACTATAAAATATAAAATAAAAAATAAAAATAAAAAATTAAAAGATAAAAAATAATAGACAACGGAAAAAATTGAATAAATTAGTAAATGAAAATAAGAAAAAAAAATTTAAAAATAGAATAAAAATTTAACAAATAAATAAGAATATGCACAATAACAATAAGAAATAAACTAAAATTGAAAAAATACAAAATAAATGAAGTGTGGAAACTAAAAAATAAATAAAAAAAATTAAAAAATACCAACAAAGTTTTAAAAATAGAATTAATAGAAAAAGTAAAAAATGGTAAAAAAGGAATATATAAATAAAAAACAATAAAAAATAAACAAATAAATACATGAATAGGAAGGAAAAAATGAAAAAGATTAAATTGATGAAAAAATGAAAATATAAATCAAATAAAATGTTACAATAAAAAATAAAGAAAAAAAACAATATTAATAAAAATAATAAATACCAAAACCTAACCTAATTTAACCTATCCTACCTATCCTATCCATAATACCGCAAACTCGGATGAGAGCTTTACACACATGAACTTAGTTTTAAGCGTATTAATATAGAGATTGAAAATTCTGTGTAAATGACACTGACGCTGCAACAGGACGAATGCATTATGGTATGTTTGAAACAAATTAACTATTGTTTCCCGCATCATTATGAATACTGGAAAAGTACGCACCTCTGAATTAGGTGCTACCCCCAGGAAAATAATTGACTTCTTGGAAGCAAATGCTCTAAAAAATTTTCATAAACCATCTTCGAAATGTATTAATTTTTTTCTTCAATCCATTCTCATTAAACTAATACTGTGTTGCTTCATTAACATAATTGAGAGACTTGCTTCTTATATCTCTGCTCTTGTATTCGTTGCTTTGCACTTTCTACTATGATGTTTTAAGGACTTCAGTTTTAGGAATTTAAAAACGAAGTATGCACCACACATTGAAATCATATTTAATTAAGATTCTACACTACCTATCTATTCAAAACTAAGTCAGTACTATAAAACGTTTCGGAGACCAGCTCCATCTTCAGTTAGCAGTCTGCAAGTAAAAAAAATATAGAAAATCAGTCTTCTATACAAAATACAAAGGCACAATGAAATCTACAAGTAAATTTGCAAAGGGTATGAACTATTGGCTCTATTAAGATCCGGTTTTTCTTTTGAAATAAAAAGGGATTCTAAAATACGTAGATCTAAATCATTAGATGCTGTGCGTAAAATGGAAAAATTTTCCTCTGCAATTCGGTCACGACACTGCTCGCTGTGAAGGCGGATTGATGAATGAGGCGGTTGGGTCAGAGGTCTTCCGCTACGGTAG